>JAQIVE010000004.1:0-92941 GCA_034698285.1 Sminthurinus bimaculatus
CCATGATTTTGGAGGGAAATCTTAAAACTTTACTTCATAGAATCAAAATGCTTCGCTATGAAATAAAATGCCCTTTGTTCTCTGTATAAGCTCGAGGCACAAGCCAATTGCTCGTTAAACTACATTTTTATTGCATATTTACTGACGTAACTCAATCTAAAGAATATCTAACACACAATCCAAATATTTATTTATACAGGGTTTAACAAAAAAAACGGTCGAATTGAAAAGCTCAAAGTTAGGTATCTTGAGTCCTAGAATCGAACCCAAAACCAATATAATGGCGAAAAAAACATAATATATCACTGGGCCAAGAGGTCAAAATGCGTATGTATATACAAATTTAAAAAATGTCCGTTTTAAAGTGATTTAACCCTGCAGCGTCAAAAAAGGCGGATTTTCAATTTAAAATGTCAAATGTTTAAAATGAAAGATTAACATAATAATATGTGTATAACAAGTTCGTTGATTGAATGAGTTAAACATTAATCTTGATATTTTTCTTGTGATGATTCCTTCTTTTAACATAGATGTCATGTTGCTGTATCCGATGAGGTTTCTTCGTCCTGCTTTTCGTAGAAGGTTTCAAATAAATTGTTTTTAGGCAGATGGAACTAAAAATATGATGACTGTTTCTGGCTGATTGACAGGATACCTCCATTTCAGATCTCTTAATATGTATTAATGTACCTATTATGTATAATATTATTTATTATTTAAAAGTGTTCAACGCGTTCCTTATCGTAGACTCGATAGGTGTCTTTGCTCCGGTCCCCTCTCACCTCCTCAGACGGCCGCTCGGATATTGGCTCAAGACTGCTGTCTGGAATATCAATGACAACGGGGCCCGTAACGGGGCTTGGCCTGCGGGAGTTTCTGACCGATGAGCCTTTCACCGTTAGTTCACTGTGATCTCGAACGAGTCTCTGGCCAGACGTCGTTCTAGCGAGTTGAGCTGTAACACAATTGAGCAAACAATAATGATTACTTTAATGAAATCAGATTTTTTACTGAATTTTTTGTAAGCTTTTCCCTGCAACAATAGATAAGACTGACAAGTGAAGTTAATTTAGGTTATATTTATGTATATATACCTTCAACATAATGGGACAATTCTTCCTCCTCTCGATTTCCATAGAATCGATTGAGGAATATGAGGAAGCTCCCGATTAACAGACAACTCACTCCAGTTGCGACTAAATTCAAAAGTTCCTTTTTCGTCGTCGTTGACGAAGGAATTGCAGCAGAGACCAAGAAGAGGAATCCAATTAATGAGAAAATTATACCCACATGGAGAGTTGTCACTTGACCTGCTATCTGTAATTGGAACATACATATACATTTACAATTAAAACGTCATCAATATCACCCTCACGTAAAATGCAATGGATATTTTAAAAAAGCCATGCAAGAAAAAGTAAAACACAAGGAGGAAAACTTTGTACATATAGGGACGATACCACGATACAAGCAACCAGGACAAGGGAGGAGAGAGAAAGAGAAAGCTTTTAACATCGACATCAACCATTTGCTCTGAGTTTGCAATATGATCATCGTTATCATCATGATGAATCAAGACATGAGAGAGCCATCAAAATCAACATCAATTTCCCAGAACATTGAGCACTCAATGGATGAACATGACAGCTCACAAAAAGCATGTTTCAATCTCTTTCTCTCCCTCTCCCTCTCACACTCTGTATATTTGTTCTTTGTCCTACTTTCCCTTTCCTTCTTTTCCCTTTTCGCTCAGTCTTTTCTCCCTCAATTAAGTAGATACACGAGGCTTTTGCCTCTGCTTTTTTTGTTGCTTCGGCCTTTTTAAACAAGCTGTTATGTATTATGTTGTATCCTACTCGAAACCTTTTTTATGTTATTTATTGATCTCATAATAGTTTCCACGCATATATCTAACGTAATATTCTACAATATAATTATATTAGTATTGTATTTTTTATGTATAGTACTTTTACATTGTGTATACTGTTTTCTATACTCATTTTTTATTGTTAAATAGTAATTAAACAGTGGGAACAACCTTAGAATTTTTAACTAGGCAATAAAAAACGACATGCTCTCCTCTTTTCTACTAAAATAGACAATACAAGATCACAACAACTATACACATGCATGCATACTATATTATGCTGTATTATATACGATACATATATCGTAACAAAGGAAAGAGACGGACAGGGGAAATAGAAAAGCAACACAAGAAAACAAATCTACTAAAAGTTGTTTTATTATCGTGTCTCTTCTTGTCTTTCTCGTTGTTTTTTCTCGTGAGTCTGTCACCATTGATTTTCCTTCTACAAATGTGTAAATTTCGTGCCCTTGCTTCCAAGGGAATGAATTAGTGATGAAACTAAACAGGGAAAGTGAATTACTCATCAAGTTTGTCTTGTTTGTCTCCTATTTCACAGACACACCAACCAAGCACAATAAACAAAGTCGACCATTATGTAGGTACATGACTCGGCCAAAGAAAATAAACCATTAAATGCATCAAGCGGTCAGAGAAAGCAGACAAAGGGGAATCCAAAGAGAAATGTTGAAATACATTTCGTAATTAAACCTCCATGTATACCTCTACTTGTACGCCTCTATGTACATGCGTAGCTTTACACTTTACACATATTATTATACTAGTGTATACATAAAATGCACACACATTATTATAGACAAATTGGCTGATTTACACAATACATTTAATATAATACCGATTTGTATATTTTACATATATGTACAATGCATACATCATAGGTACACCAGCAACGTTAAATAATGTACAGAATACACATGTCCCCGTGCAATATAAAACAATTGACACTGAAACTTTCATTATTTAAAACACAATAGCATCAAGGGATAAGAAGGGGAAGGGTGAAAGCGTTATTGCATCAGACAATTATTATTTTGGCACCGAGACAACTCACACACGGACAGACTAACCACACAAGACTTTCGATAACCAACAGGAGACCGTCTCTTAATCATTATTATTTGTTCAACAGCATAGTATATTATATATATAGACAAAAGAATTCTCTAACACATATTACAGTAGAAACAAAAGAGCTATATAGCACGCATGCACATGATAATCATTATTAAGCAATTATCATCAACTTGTTGGAATGGAGTGCCAAGCCGAAAAGTTACACAATAGAAAACATAATACAATGGATAATCTGAATCTAGATAATATACCATCTAAAACTATTTAAGATGTTCATAATAATTTCATCCAGCATATTGTAAACAAATATTTTGTGGATAATCCTCACCCTAATCTTTATCTCGTAATATCATAAGACAACATATTATAATATACATATTATACAACATAATACTGCAAACTCTGTCTATCTTTTATCTTCTCTAGAGATAGTCTAGTCTATCCGTATACATAAATACAAAAATGTAAAAGGTGAAAGAGGAAAAAAAACAAAAGCAATTGCGCCCTACACGGCAAATAGGGCAACCACGACAACAACAGATGTATCCCATTCCGTATACTCTATATAAAACCAGGAAGATTCCTCACATCTATTGTCATCATGTAAAAATAACGGGTTGATGAGAGAGACAAATTGCGAGGATGTACAAATAAAAAAAGTTGAACAATGAAATCATCATAACAATAGGGTAATCTTTCAAACTTTTTTCTCTTCCTCATACAAAATGTACAATATAAAATCATACCACGAGATACCACAAAAGAGATTACATAATACAGAAAAGAACAAGATAGAAACCAAAACCAAAATCAAAATATAAACTACTAACTGTAAGTATACATAACACACAAGTATACTATACCATAACTACTAACACCACCACGATGTGAAAGTCAGAGACACACATACACACACACACACGTATATAACGAGAGAGAGAGTGAGCGAGAGAGAGAGAGAAAGAGAAAAGGACAGAGAGTAGGAAATGCCAATGAATTTTTTTCGTTTTAGTTTTATTGTCTATAGAAAAGTTAACGTACCTTATTAGCAGTATTGCTGCCTCCTCCAAGATTTGCCTCGGAAATTGGTTTATTAGTAGCCCTTCTTCGATTTCTTCGGGCAGCTTCATCTCTTCGTTTTCTTTGTCTTTTGATCGCAAGGGCTGAATGGACAGAAACTCCGTGCATTCTCGCACATTTCTGTTTTGTGTGTTCCTTGTTCTGACTAAATATGGACGATATCAGACTTTACTCTACTCTACTGTAGTCGCACATCACCATCACACACACACACACATACTCTCAAGTCACAGTCACAGTAGAATAAGACTAAAGTGGAGAAAGAAGAGAGACTATTGATTTTCTCCATGTTATATGCGCATGGTTCGTACATATATACATGTACGGTAAACATTTCTCTGGACAAACTAAAAACTAATATATAGTAGTAACCTTATACTATTTCTATATATTATATAATATTACACGTTGTTATTATTATTTTCTAAATTTTATATATCATATAGCTACCAACTATATTCCTATACAATATTTTATACATAATACATACTTGGATATTATACCATACATATTTTATTATATTATACCAAAGGGTATGAAGTGTGTGTGTGTTGTACAAAATATATTTCTTTTATACATTTAGGTATATATCATAATATACAATAGTTTTTGTATGTGTATCTATAGGTATGTGATATACTACTTCCACTCCATAAATATTAATTTAGGATTTAACTGAAAAGAGATCGAAAGTGAGAGGGGAAATTTTTGTATACATCAAGATTTTATACAAAATTTATGCAATATAATATAGAGTGTACATTGTACATGGACAAGTATATATATATATAATATATATATAGAGAGTTTTACATACACCCAGAAAAGTCATGTAGGAACATCACAGTTTGAGCTTGAGTTGACGGCTAAACTTTAGAGAGAAAGAGAGCGAGAGTCATACTCATGTTTTTTGTATAATACATTAAGTATACATATACTCATATCTTTACTCATATCTCTTTCTCTCTAACTTTTCCCTGTGTGCATGTAAGTAAGTAAAAGTATTACATAGTATAATGCATACCAAGTATATGATTGTATTAGCTTCATACATACACAGATCCTCCTGGCTTTAACTTTGCCTGCACTTTTGCTCTTAGGGAGAACAACTTTTGGACTGAAATGGAAGAAGAGGATCAAGAAGGGGGAAAGGAGAAGATGAAGATGAGGAAGGAAAGAGCATTCAAAAATGTACATTATATTCAATTTAGACCGAACCACAGGGTTCTCCAGAGAGACGGCAGGAAGAAAGGAGTTTAGATAGAGAAAAGAAAGAAGAAAGGGAGACAAGGGGAAAGAGTAAAGAGGCTAAATGGTTATTGACAATTTCGCTTTAAGGAAAAATATCATGATGGAATATTAAATACGATAAACAGTCACAAAGACAATGACAATCATACTTAACTGTTATATTGTTAATAACAATATGCATTTTTAATGCAATCATGTTTGAATTCGTAATAGTTTAATTAAAATCTGGGAGTACATTTGTATGTGACACTTATGTGTACTACTTACACAATATTATAGAAAATGCCAGTATAACAAGTTGGCAATAACATTAGCATTTAAAATGTAACGACATCAAAACTATATAGATATTTTCATCGTAACATTTGACGACGGACGTGACGATTGACGATACTTTCAAAAATCTATTTCATGGTTCTAAAGTAAACTCATAATGTTGCCATTCGTTTTTTTACACGATCAAGTAACTCCAAAATTGACCATATAAAAGAACTGTTTAAAGGTTAGGCATGTATGAACTCTTTTCTGCTTATAGGAACAACTTATTGATAAAACACTTTCTACCATTGTCGAATCCCGAGTTTTGATTAAAGACTTGGAACATGAATTGCTATATAAACTGGTCGATGAATATTTGATGCATATTATGACCTATGCAAGATTAGTATGACCCAGGCATAAAGAAAAATAATATTGAACTTACTTGATCCAGATGTTTAGTAAGGAGGCTTGGGGCAGCAATAATGATGAATTTTTGTTGAAGATTGATGTTGGGGGAGGTTTTTTTTACAGAATTTCTGTAAAAAAGTAGTGTAGTTTAACTAAAATAATATATAGTAATCTCCATAATAATCTCAGTATTTTGTATGTAGATCCTCTTCAACTATAATATAAACTTCTTTTATTTAAATTCTATCTTTTATTATTCTTTTCATCCAAATCGGGTTGTTTGGATAGTTCATCCAGTCCAATGTCGTATATACTTTTACTTATGATTAGACTTCTAATAGAACTATACAATTAATAAATTATTATTTTTATAATACAAGTTACTTGTTGTTGATTTGTCGTTAAAAGTCTTTATGTTTCCTGTTGTAATTTTTTATTTGTACAAAAACCCAAACAATCAAAGATCAAGATTCAAGATCTATCGGTTAACAAATGCTTTATATATTTTGTTACTTTTTATGTAATATTTTGAACTAAGGTTTGTTATGTTAAAACGACGTCGGGAAATCTCACTTGTAGGTTATTTAATTGTTAAAGGACGATTATCTTAAGTATCTCGATGAGTTATCGGACTCCGTCTTTGCTCTTTGCTACTTGCTATACTTTTTAACTTTTACAATAATATATTATTCTTTTTAGCAGTTGTTGGTAGTGGTGGACGAGGAAATAGTCAGTTTATTTAGTATTCGATCATTCAGAATGAAGAATAAATGAATTATGGTATTAAAAATAGTAATCTCCATACTCTTGTTCATCCGTTTGTGTACTGTGATAATAATATAATACTATAATAAAATTATTTTATATCAAGGTTACTTTTCACCGTCTAAGTACATAGTAAATAGTAAAATTATTTGTCAACAAAAGTTTTTCTTGAATTCTCCTGCAAACCTGGTCACTATTACACAATGCACTGTATGTAGTATGTAGTAATGCGATTTAGGGTACAATTGTATTATGAACTATAAACTGTAATAATATTTTACGACGGAACAACAAATTATATTTTAAATTTCATTATTATTGTATGTAAGTATGCACACGATAAATGGTAGGTTGAAGTTGTAAACCGCTATGTAATCTTTAAACTGTAACTGTATACACAAGATATTATAATGTAATATAATATTTTAATGTTATAATATCACACAATCAATTGGCAAATATAATATTTATTTTTACACAAGTAGTAGTAAAATATCTCAGATGTTTGATCTTTGACTCTTGTTCCTTTTGGTGTTTTGCTTTTAAATTTTGTTTTTCCACTATTGCAATGGGTGAATGCAGAATATATAGTTGGTGGTCGTGAGTTTTTTTATTGTGTGAGTAAAAGTGAGTAGTGTAGTTTAGTGTGTGTATGATGTTAATGACGATAATAGTAATAATAATGATGATGATGAGGATGTGCTGTGTGGTGTGTGTACGTGAGTGAATGAGAGTGTGTGTGTAATTTTTATATACGAATTGCTTTCCCTGTAACAAGTTGCCTCTCACCGTTTTCACCACCTCTACTGTTTTTCTGTACCATCTACTTTCTACTTCCTACTATTTCTCTCTTTCTCTCTCTCTCTCTCTCTCTCTCTCTCTCTGTATACGAGGCTGATGATCAACCTTCTCTTGTGCGCACTTTCACTTTCTCCTCCTGGTCCTCTTTCCACAGATGGAGATGGGCACCCTCTTACTCTTTCGTGGGCTCAATGTTCGGTGTTCACGATAGGCTCAGAGTCACATATTATATTTGCAATGGCAAAATATTTTGGCATCGTCGACTCTCTCTTTCTCTCTCTTGTATGTACCTTACCATTTTATACCATAGAAAATGAGCCTATAATACAACTATAATCTATAATGCTTGGATATATGCCTACAAGATTTGTGTACGTACATACAGTAGAATATAATATCTTGTATTGTACATTGTACTGTACCATGGATTGTATTGTGTTATAGTATAAGCCTCTGTGTGTACGTGTGTGTGTGTGTGTGCAAAAGAAAAGGGAGGAAGGGATAAACGAGAGCGACAGAGACAAAAGACATTTTTGACACGCAAGCACTCACTCAGACTGGAGGTGGTAGACAAGTCCTTTTTATCATAAAATATGCTTCTACTTTTCTTTTCTCTACCCTTTCTCCATTCTTTATACTCTCGAGAGTGTATTATGATACGATATTGTATGCAATTCAATTCACAAAACAGAGACACAGAGTCAGTCACTGTATGTATAGTATAGATACATACCTTGTCTAGGTTTTGTAGGAATGAAAAGAAAAGGCAACCTGTAGTTCATTCAATTAGCAAGTATTTTGCCAACAAATCCCAGCCGTCAACACTAACACCAAAACCAAACCAACGTACACAAAATTCAAAACAAAAAATACATACACACACATATATGTATACGCATACATTATTTATTATATACGGTATACATAAATACATACAGCTACTAGATACATAAGACACATTATAATAATGCGCCTAATTCTTTCTGTCTCGCCCTTCTTTTGTGGGGTATTTCATTTTTCTTTTTTGTTTTGGTCTTGGCTGTAGCTTTGGCTTTATATTGTCTCCACGCTTATCCACTTGAGGAGAAGATTGTCAAGATTGGATTGTGAGTGTGTCGTGTATGCACATACTTGTATACAAAATACATATGCATGCATGGTTGTATAAAACAAAGGAAAGAAATTTCCTTTTCTATGCATATACGTACATACACAGTACAACCTCATCTCCTGTCATTGTGTTGTGTCGCCCTGATATCGAAAAAGTCTTCACTCTTCATAATATAAAAAAGGATTGGGGATCGAGAGGGCCCAAAAAGAATAAAGAGAAAAAGAGTGAAAGAGCCGAAACCAAAATCCTGAAGCAATTTACTAGATTTAGTCGAGATTGTCATCCTCATTGTCATTGTCGTTTTCGTCACACAGCCCAGCATATTCCACAGGAGAAAGGTTCTGACTTTCTAATATATATGTATATGTATATGCGTGTATACTTATTGGCTTTTCTCCACAAGCTTAGGAATATATGACATGAGTAAATAACCTGGTAGAGAACGGTGAAAATGAAAATGAAAAAATACATAATACATAACATATACAGGGGGAAAGTAGCAGGAGAGGAGATGGAGGATGGAGTAGAGGATGCGGGTGCTGGTGAGATTTGTTGTTTTTCTTGTTCAAGCTCTTATCGTTAGTCTTATATTTATATTTATATCCTTTTTTCTGCCACTCGCCCTCCTTCTTTTTCGTTTTTTTTGGGACTGGGTTTCTTGTGTCTTAGTTACTTTTGTCTGTGTTTTGCTCTTGCTCTACGCTTACTATAATGTCCAATATTGTATGTTTGTGTTTGTATGTAGTATGGCCTTTTGTATTCTGGGAGCGGAGTACAAATAACAATAAAAGATTGCAAGAAAGACGCAGGGAGACGAAGAAGAAGAGGAGGCAGGAGGGAAGAATAAAGCCATTTGTATGTAAGAGTGTATATTGTATATGTATGTATGTATTTATGTGTGTGTGTGTGCTAAGGTTGAGAGGATTAAATGGAAATCAATGGCATGGAATCAACACATGAAAATGAATTTTCTCGATGTGCCACTTCATTCTCTCTGTATACATACATATGCATAAGAAGTTTCTGTACAGTTTTATGGACAGTTTTTGGCTTTAGTTTTAGCCTCACTTTGGCTTTACCTTTAGCTCGGTGGACGATGAATTTTTTGTATTGCCGACAATATACACATGCATATGTACATATCGTATAGTAACATTAACCACAAGGAGAAAGAGTTGAGAAAGTGGCGAGATTAGAGTCGGCCCTTTTTTCCTCTTTTGTTTCGTTCTCTCCTTTGCTTTTACTTTTAGATACTTCACTTGTCGTCCGTGGCTTGTTGTGTTGGGGGTATTAATTAAATCATATCACGAAACATAGTTTTCTCCTTTGTGTTTTCCCTCTACTTTCGACTACTCTTCTCTACCTGGCTCTAGGTTGTTGAGTCTCGCATGCTGAATAAGCTTGTCACTTTCGTCTTGATATATTTCAGATATTGAAGAGTGTATGTGTGTATGTATTGCATGTAAGCATAAGGCCAAGTACAAATCTGAACCTGATGGATGGCTGTTGGATACGGTAAATGGTAAACATTTATTTATGTCAATGGGGGGAAAGCAAAAGCATGTTTTGAACGGATCATGGAAAATATTATGGCTAGAAAGAATCTAGAATGAAGTGAGAGAAAGGGGAGTGTAGTTGTACACCTAGGCTAGGAGTTATGAGGACGACGATGCTTATTGCCCGGTAATAAAAGAAATAACAAGGCTGTTTACCGTTTATGGATGTGTTTTGCATTTAGTATTGTATTGTATTGTAGATTGTGTAGGCAGAACTTTGTTACTGTTCCCTTTATACAATTCATTTAAATACGTATGTAATATGTGATGGTAATGGGTAGCGATAATTTATGAAATATTACTTAATGCCTAGCTGGAGCTTATCTCTCCAGTCGGAAAAATGTGCAAAATACAAAGAACTCTGTCTTTTTATTTTATTACTATGTTTCTTACGGTAATACTGTCAATTTACGGTAGGAAAATATTATAAATTATGCTATACTATATGCACACTAAAATATCCATAGACATGTTTTAATATTTAGCATATGATTTTCATAAACATACCGTGCAGGTTCAACCAATTTCCCGTCTCATTCAGTTCCCGGATACAAAGGGAAACGATCGTGACCGATTTCCAGTCTCATTTATTTCCCGAGGGAAGATGTGTATTAATACCCCGGGGAATTTGTTGACTATTTGCGGTATTCACCTTTTCAGCGATGGCAATGTTTTTTCAATCGATATTTTAACAAGGAAAGAGTTAGAAACCTACAAGCTAAAGGACTGTATCAATTGGGGGAAAATATTACTACTTTAGGAGCAAAACATTCCTTAAAAGTACTCTTTGTACTTTCACCCTGGAAAAGTGTCATTTGCGTGTCAGCCATATCATAACTTTTTGATCTTGCGGATGATAACAATAATGGAAATCTGTAATTTCTTTACATATAGACTAATTGCAATGAAGTCGTCGTAGACTCTACGTTTTTACACATGGGTGACCAAGAGCTGAAGGACCATAAGAGCTCAAAATTCTGTATATCATACAATACCAGGGTTAGTGCAATTCTTTAAAATTAAAGGAAATGCTATAGTTTTAGTAGAAAAAGTAGGCAGAAAATTTTATTTTTTTAGACTACCATCCAATTAATTAAACAAAATTAATGTGACGGAATGAATAAAACAATTCACACAATTAATATTATACTGCCACCATTACAATGAATAGTTTATGGTGTCAATTTTTGCATTAAAAATAAGGATAAAAACTTTCTACGTTTAGTTTAACCGAGAAAATCAAAACATTTACCCTAAGCTGTCAAAGCTGCAAGAGAGAGAGAGAGAGAGAGAGAAAGCCGGGGAAAGTTTTCAAAGTGTTGTACGAAGTTGCAACCGGAAATCATAGAGTGAGCGGGGAACCGAACTGCTTTCCCTGTAAAACTACTGATATTCATCGGTTTTTATAAGTATTGGCATGAACAGAACAATTTAATACAATAAATATGGGGGAATATAAATATAATATAAATATATAATATAATATATATAATATAAATTCTATTTAAAAGCTGAAAAAATCCCTATAGTTTACGCATGTTAAATAAGTATGTGTTTCCTCTTTCCTCCCTTCAACAAAATTTTGTTTATTGTCCTAATTTCCTGTAATAAGTAATAAGATACACATGCACTTACATGCCTTGTTATTATCCCGTCCTATGTAAAATTTACATCAGGTAAATCTGTTTTCATTTCAATAGTACAACGGTTTCTTTTTGAATGAAATATAGTGGTAAGGTTTCAAACTTCTAAAAACAGTGGTAAAACGACTGCTTGTATTTCACTAAAAAAAGGTTACTGTTTTTTATTTTAGCTTGTTGTCGTAAAACGTATAAAAAATGAAAGCAATGAAACAATTATGATGATTGATGATACATACATTTTATGAAAACTTGAACAAGTAAAACATGATATAATTAAAATAAAGCATAAAAACGTAAGTTCTATAGTATAGATTTTTTAAATAATTTAAAACACTTTGTTTCGTTTATTAATTTTCGCTGGTGTTCTTGTTACTGAATCGATTCAGTATTAGTTCTTGGTCTTTTTTTTATTTTCTACACACATGTATATGATAATATGGACAGTTAACGAGAGGGTATTTAGAAGAAAAGGTTGCCAAAAAGAAAGATCGAGCAACTTTTGTGTTTCTTCAATCACCCTTACATAATATTTTTTTTCCACCTTTTCGTAAAATGTTTAGTTTACAAAAATTATAAAATGCTTTAAAAATATACATTGTATAAACATTTGGTATACCTGACTTTTTTTATCGTTTTTACCATTAATTAATTTTTTCTATATACATAAGTGATAAACATAACAGAGATTATACAAAATACTAACATGTAGCTTGTAAGTAGAAGTGGAGAGACAAAATTAAGATGGTTGAGTATGGTTTTTTTTGGTGGATTATGTTTTACATTTTAAATATAAAAGTTCTTCTTTTTTTATGTTATTGTATATTCAACGTTTACAACATTTGGACGTCATTTTATTTCTTTTTTTTTCAAGTCGCTATTTGTCTTTTCGTGTTTTCTCTTTTTATCTATAAAATCGAATACAAATATAGTCTATAAAATATATAATACAATACGATATTATAGCTGTCCTAATTCTAAGCCGCTGCTACTGCTCCACAGCCTTCGACGTTCTCAGGCCAATCACAGCTAAAATTTATATAAAATTCAGCCATTAGATAACAAAACGAACACGTTGAATCCAAACAATCCGAAAATGAGTACACACACAAAAAATGGTAAAATAAATAATCGTAACCATTAGTTCTTTTCAAAGTAATGACATAATATCTCAACTTACACATTCTCATTGGGGTTGAAGACGAGTTGAGCTGGGCAGGGCATGTGATGTTTTCTCTCTCCCTCACACATATAATATTTCGTACAGTCTGCTTTGTCCTTGTGATATGAGATATGGCCATCTTCTTCAGCACAGGTGATTTCATTGGCTGTATTATTTAAAGGAGATTAAAAAAAATAAAAAATATGAGTGAGATTTATTTTTGAAAGCATCCTAATCCTAACCCCTTCAAGTCTTTTCCCTGACGCAATTATGTACGTTCAACTTGTGTAGAACAAGTACTCGAGAGCTTTTTATTAGCATATATCCATGTAGAGCAATGATTTTGCTGTTTCAAACCACATTAAATTTTTGGTATAACGCTGGATAAGTGGAAAACTTGTGCTCAATCGTAAATTGAAAACTTGGAAAATAATTTGTTCCATCGAACCTCAAGTTGCAATTATACCTACAAACTTGAGGATTTTCTCTACACTTTGGTTGAGATTGTTTGGAAAACTCTCCAGGTTACTATGGACATGGACAAGCGGCTCAAGGAAAGGACTTGGAAAAGGGATGGGATGAGGAGTGGAAAGAGAAAGTTGCTTAAATATGCTTCATCTCTCACTCTCTAGTTTTTCAATCTAATCAAAATCAATATGGTGTGCTGAATTTGGTGTATTGTATTATTTTTGTTTGCCAACTTACGATCAACTTTTCCCTTCTTTCCTTTACCACCAGTACCAACGCCACTCGCTTCGTAAGGGCCATCGTACTTGAGAGCTACTCTGTATCCCTTCATATCACCATGGACGCTCTTGAGAAGTGGGAATTTGCCACTTCCACAAGCACTTCCACTAAAATCGTCCAAATCTATGGAGTAAATAAAGATACCGCCGAGGCCTTGTTCCTTCAACCAGTCAATTTTTGATTTTATACTCCTGCGCAAAAACATTAAAAAACGACAATTATAAGCTTAAATTTTGATTTTAAGTAAAGTATAGAGCTAAAGCATGCTTATGTATATAATACTACATAAAGGTTCATAATATGAATAACACAAATTACCTCGTGTCATCAAACCCAATCCATTGGTTATTGTTATAAGCAAATGGCACTGATTGTTCATTGTCCCAAACTAAAGTAGTGTTTTCACGGTCGAGGAATGGGCAGACCTTTTTTAAAGTAACATCATAAAAATTAGTGATATATATTTTATGATACGTATTGTTAGAGATGATCTTTTAGCAACGGTGAAATCTGGTAGGTACATATTATATGACAAAAGGTTACCTCATAATAGGCCATGAATCCCTTTTGGTTTAATACTCCACCACCATTTCCGGCTCCAACGATTCCAGCTCCGATATCAAATTTGGCACTGTCTTCCAACTCATAAGTACGACCAAAGGCTCCAACTCCCATGGCAACCTTTTCTTTTGGGGCATCCTGGACAAACTTTCCAACAATGTAGTCAACGCTGTCATCACCCTCGTTGATGGAATGGAGGGGTGAGTGATGCGTCAGTTTGGAGGAGGCAAAGTCATAGGTGACAATGTTGAAGTAGTCAACATACTTGGACAGCTCCTCAACGTCAATGTGCTTCATGGACTTGCTATTGATTTTTGTGGTTAGCATCAGTCGTTCCAGTTTTGATGACTTGGCCTCTCCCTCGAACGCTAAACGGAGCTCTTTGACGAACTCGGCATAGGATTTTGCGGATCTATTCAATTTACCACAGACAGATTGATAGAGACATGAAACACGGAATTGAATTAAACGGAATCGAATGGCCATCATCACAGACATCATGTATACATACATACACACAATATACGTCAAATCAAGTTGGGAAAGCTACGGCAAGATGAATCATCATCAGCATCATCATCTCATTTAAAGCGACCATATACCTATATACATAGTTGCTATTTATAGGTATAAAGAAGTAAGTAAGTATGTAGCAACAGAATGGAGCATAGTCAGCGGGATTCGCATTCACAAATCCTCTTTTACATAGTTACATGTCGTGATGACCTTCTCATCTCTTTCTCGACAAACAAAAAGTAGGAATGTAATTTAATTGAAGATGATGAAAATAGACGGATAGAGAAATGTGTGTACATAGATAGATGTATGTACTGTAATACAATATACAAAAATAAATAATGATGTCTGGTAAATATTTTTTACCTGGAGTCAACTGTCCAGTCAATGTCAATACCATCAAACTGATTTTCTCGAAGGAATTCAACAGACTCATAGACAAAGTTGTTCATTCTGTAGACGCTGCTAGTCAGCTCTTTAAGGGATGCATCTCCACTAACTGACAAGATTACCTAATATAGTTTTCAAAGAAAATTAATCATCACATACGAGGTATTAAATGATAATACGTCATAGTTTATCTACTATATGAAACAGTTTCTGTTTTTCAGAAATAAACCAGAAATAAGAGTCTCGTTTTCCCCACACCTTGAGCTGTTGGTATTTTTCCTTGAGTTTCACCAATTTCCCATAAATTTCCGCATCGGTCGTGTCACTTGAGCTGAGCTTGTGATCCTACATCAAAAGAAAAAATGGTAACATCAAGTAATTTTTTTATTGCAACTTATAATCAGGCATTTTGTGTAATCTGTAAATTAATAGACATACGTAAAATGCTAGTGAGAGGTAAGTGTTATACCTATGTAAGTAAGTATCTTTAATTTTTTATATTTCAATCTTATGGGGAGTCATTCAAACGTAAAAACTAGTCTATAAATACAATATGTAGAATAGTACATTATGTATTTTACATTTTGCGTTAACAAAAATTAAGGTTATAAAATCTGAACTCTATGCAAAGGCATAGATATGAAGACACACGAGAAGTCTGCTGTAGCTGCCCTCAAAGTTTATTGACTCCATTTATAATTGCTGTCGTTATTATTAGTGTTGTTGTTTGTTTGTAAATACATAATATGTACATAGTAACAGTTGAACTTTTGCTACAGACTCAACACTCAAAACCTACAGACCTGAAACTTGTGAACTGTATTGTTTGGGTTTTGCCTAGTAATTTGTACCATAAACTCTGTTTCTACACATTATGTATTGAGAAAAGGGATAAAGAACGGTCATAAAAAAGTATAAAGCAACTCATACATAATAAACATGATCTTATTACGATGATGATGATGTTGAAAAAATGGTTCAGCATTAAAGTTAACTAGAACTTTGCACCTGACTCCTGTTGGAGTGGCAATCTTAATTTTTGCTGTAAATATCTCACAAATGAAGATTTATCCTCATTTCTTTCTGCTGTATTGTGTGCATTATTGTAAGTGCAACTTCTTCTACATATCGACGATAGATATGTTTCCACATTGTTGTTCCTTTGTGGAAAATTGAAGTGTAATGCAGTGCACAGTACAGTAGAACTGCGTAAAGGTTAAAATTTGTGCTCATAATCAGTGTACTTTATCTTTACCTACAAGCTTTGTATGCATAAGTTAACCATGAGTCATTTCCGCAGATTCTATCTATTGCTTTGTTTCACCAAGAGTTTGACCTCACAATAGCAAAAATAATTAGTAATTAGTGTATTTTTCATTATCATGATTAATTAAATGATTATGTATAATATTGAACAAAAAATGGCAGCATATAATTTACCTTTAGGTTGACACCTGTGAGAATTATGGCATTACATAAGCTTCCATCGATAGCATCCACGGTCATTTTACCACCTCCACGTCTTTTCAAAGCTGCCTTGTCATAATAGCACAAAACTGCACCGGGTCGAGCTAAATTGATTAAAGGGGAAACATAAGGAAGCAAACGTGTGAATCAACTGTAGGTGATACATGATTTTATTTTTTACTGATTTCTATGTCCTTACAAAATGACAAAGTTATACTTCAGTTTTACTTTACCATATCATGCAGCTCTGAGCCGTCAATTTAACAATTGCAAACCACAAGATGAGATTTGTTATTTTGATCTCCTTTCTTCAGTGAAGCATGACGCTCTCTCAACATAATATCATTCTCATTTGTAAAAATTGCAGTGTAAGCATGCTTGCTAACAGCCCTAATTTTTATTCGTTTGTTTGAAGTTTTTGCAATGCAATAATTGATGTAAATTGCATTGCAAATACAATACAAACGCATTTATATTGTTATGTATTATGTACTTTCTACATAACAATATAATATGCATTCCTTTGAAATTGAAAGGGAAAATCATATCTAATACAATAATGAGGGTAGCAATATGTACTTATGATATTATCAGAAAAGATGATAAGGTGGAGGCTATAATATTTATTTACTTACTGTTCGATTCATCTTCTTCTTCTTCGCTGCTAGCCTCAACAATTTGTTCTTCCTTGGCGAGTTTTTTCTTCAAAACCTCACTAACTGGGATCCTTATCGCCTCTGGTTTGGCCTTGACGACAATCTTCTTTGAGTGTTTGCTCCAATCCACGGCCACACCATCACGCTTTTGTCCCATCAGTTCCTCTCTGATAATTACAACATACAAGATCATGATCATGAAAGAAAATTTACTTTTTACACCTTTAACTTAAAAGCATTGTTATCTTGAAATTTTAACCTAAATTCTACAAAAATGCAGCAGCGAGGCTTTTTTAACTGCATCTGGTAATTTAGTTGTTGTCATCATTCTATTTTTGCAAAAGGCAAAAAATGCAACAAATTCTTCGTTAAAATACATTCTATACATAGTACATACATAGGCCTACAGTCCACACGTGTATAATATACACATTGCAGTTTTATTGTAGAAAGTTGTTTTTTGGCTTGTAATAAAAACGATGCGAGGTAATCTACAAATCTTTGAAAGAATCATGTATGCATATTATGGTTTATGATGTATATTGCTCAGATGAAAGAGAAAAGAATACTATACATACATATCACGTCCACAACAATACCCTTTGCGGTTTAAACTATGTAAAATAATTTGCAAAATTTTAACCTAGGCTAACTTGAGTTATTCCAGTAGTAAACTATATTTTAAGAAACTAAAAGCAGTGAAATCGAATTTTGTTGACTGTTTCAAAGGTAAATGACCAAAGAAAAATTGACAACACTAACAATAAGAAAGAAAAAGGTAGTAACGCACCTCATAGTTTGAATCAAGGGATATTTTCCACCGCCACCGCAAACATCTCCACGGAAGTCATCCTAAAATATATGATCAAGCAATAGAGAAATTATGCTTTACATGTCAACGTTAATTAAGAGAAACACTACCAACAAAAATTTAAAAAATTAGGTATGTATACACCATTAAATGTACTCACCATGTCTACAGTCCACACCATAGCCCCAGCAAATCCTGTTTCTTTCACCCAGTCCATCTTCATTTTGATACTCCTGTAGAAATATTAATTATTTACATAGGATGTGACGATTAGAGCTGTAAATTTATCTAAAACTTCTTTTTAGCTTTCTAAATGTAGTCACTATATATATTTGTCAAAAAATTACCTTTCGTCATCAAAACCAACCCATTGATCGTCACTCACCTAATTTTTGGAAAGAAAATTTACAAATAAAGTATTAAACACATTGGTGAATAAAAAAACAAGGATTGAATTGAGTTTAAAATAGTAAAGAATAAAGCAGTGAATGCGTAATTACCAAGTAGGGGACTTTCATCTCGTCATCCCAAATGTATTGAGCCTTGTTTGTTCTCAAGATTTCACAAATCTGGACAAAAAAAATACAAAAATGACGTCAAAAATTCCTTGTGCCAAAAGATACATAAAGTTGAATACCAGGCTAAAGAAGTTAAAATAATATTTTCTAAACACGATGTTTTATGCATATGTCTACTGCTTGTAAGTATATGCAATATGCATGTTAACTTGCATTATACTCATAAACATTGTATAATAATAACAAAATCCATAGAATATTCCTTCATTCTGCAGATCAGAAACTGTACACATGCAAAGGGAAGAAAGAAAGAATCCCTTCACATCAACGGAGTAAGTACATTATTATATATGTACATAAGTAGCTCCTACTTATGTCACTATTACATTCACTATTACGTAATACGTATTAGTTTGGCATACACTTATAAAAGTAGCATTGTATGTAGTTGTAGTTTTAGTTGTTAGCCCGTCGATAGGTTCGACTCATCTCAACTCAACTTGCTTCCTCTTAAAATTTTCTCCCTCGTTGCTGTTCCGGAAACGGAATCGATTGCTCCTCAAGTGCAAGCACATAAGACAACATATTATGTACATATGGACATAGACTCAACTGTTTGGAAGCCACAGGCAGTAAAAATAAAACCAACAACGTTAGTTTTCTTCAAAAAAAAGAAGAGACGCAGAAAACTATAAAAATACTTGAGGATTGTGTACATACTATGATGATGAGGATGATACATGAATATATTCAGATATACAAAACTGTATATAAAATGTACATACATGCAGGGACATATGTATGAAGAACTTCCTCTTCTTGTTAAGTAAATGTGCCATGATAGTATCATTTCCTTTATAGCATGCCTTGTATACTATAGAGATACATACATACATATTGTACGTATTCTGTTCATATATGTATGAATAATACAGTGTTTAAGTAAAATACTCAATATTTTATTATTTGGCCAGTTGAACGGTGCATGAAGCTGCTGAAACTGAATGTGTGTGTTGCAAGTTTCAACTAAAGTTTTGATGGAAGTGGAAGAAGCTTACGAAAATACTTTACTTTTTTCATTTAGTTATTTTCCTCTCTCTCTCTCTCTCTCTCTCGCTTTCTCCCTGGTTCTCAATTTCTTTCTTTCTTTCTTCCTCGTCTCTGTCTTCGTCTCTTTGTGTGTAAATAACTTAAAGGTAAGTATTTGAACTTTTTTTAATCATAATTTTTCCCCTACACAACTACACACAAAGACTCACACATACACACATATGTATGTATGTATGTACAAACGAATTTTCTTCTACCCCATCATAAATTCTTTTGCACTCATTCTAAAACATTCGCATGTTTTTATTCGTAAAAAAGGGCAGAGTCTGCCCAAAAAGTCAGGGTTCCTATAAAAAATATTATATTACACGTTGAATAAGTAATTGATGCCTACGTGGGTTGCATTACTTGAAATTAAAGTACATAACAGAAGTATATGATGAACGTTCGAGAAGTTTCATGTTTGCACTGACTGTGTACTGTGTACTACACTACATACTATACATGCATGTATAATGTGCCGAACTTTGGATTTATAATGCTGTTGAACGTTTCAAAGCTCAATAACTTTGCTCAGTTATTCCACATTTTAATTATTATTTTACTTTTTTCCGCAAAAAAGTATTAACAAGTCAACAAACTTTTAATTTGAGATCATTTTCCTAGTAAAGTGTATAATATTATACATCGATTATGGGAAAATTCATTGGAAGCAATCAAAGTAAGAGGACAATTTATTGTACATAACTGATTTATGTGTTTAAAAAATGTTACGCATGGAATTGATAAAAGTTCTTGAAATGCCAAATGTCCTTAATGCTGCCCGCCGTTTAGCAATATTATGAGCGAGAAATGGAAAAGAAAGTATCCTTTCTCCAACATATACACTGTACACTAGACACACACATACATACATGTAGTTATGTTATGTACAGAGTACTTTGTACACTGTACACAGATGCTTTTTTTCAATTCTCTGTGGGGTTAAAAACTTGCAAACTTAAGCATGATTGCTCTTTTTGCCTCTCTCTTTTATTTTTTCTTTCATTTACAAACATGAGGGGAGACGTAGAGCTACAGCGAAGCAACACAGGGAGAAACAAGAGAAAACGAGAACGGGGAAAACTTGAGTTGAGATGGCTGTGACTGTGAGCCATCCCGAATTGAAGTTTTTGTATGCTGTAGCTGTATATAGATGAACACGATGCATATTGTCCTTGTACATATTTTTGTACACATAAATACATATCGACGCGTTTACCGCATTTATGAATGTGCATGCCCGTTTGCCCTCTCGGACAAACCAAAACCTCTTGACGACAAATAGACGACGACGACGACAACTAGGATGGCGGCAGCAATGAGAAAAAATGTGAAAAAGATAATCAAAAGAGCTACTAACACACATTTATACATTAAACATGCATTACATGCACTACTCTCCGATCAAATGAGTGTGTAGTGCGTACATACATATGTGTACGGAAGAGTAATCACGTAAGTTTGTAAGTGCATAACTTCCTTGCCTCTATACATTATGTATTTCCTTAGGCCTATACAAGTGTGTAATAATATCATCCCATTTATTAACCGCACACGGAATACTAAATTCACAAACCGCACTAGCCAAAAAAAAATTGAAACGGTGCAGCATAACAAACATAAGGCAGAGTGTAGACTACCGTCTCAAAAAAAACATAGATGCGCAAAATTCCAGTATAAAAACAGCTCAATGTGTGGAAATAGAAGATGGCAATCCTCAAGAGTGTATGGCATCATTTTCATTTAGTATTTAGCTGGAAAGCAGCGAGCAATGTGTACATGTACATATACTATTCTCTATTGGGTGAAAACATGAAGGAAAATTCAGGGAAAGGGAAATCCAAGTGAGTGTGAAAGTCGACATGAAAAGAATACCGTACAATGTAAGTAGCACAGAGTAAAAATACTGTACCGTACCATCATCAATAGAAATTCTAAGTAAAGAAGCAACTAGAAAAATCAACGGGCATTACCTCGTAATAAGCCAAAAAACCTCCCTCTCGAGTGTAAACACCTAGAAAAGATTAACACAACAAAGAATGGATCGTTAATTACTGGTGAAAAAGAAGGAAGCAAAACTAAAGGCAAGAGCATGTCCCCTTTCATTCACATGAATAAAGGTCGTCATCACTTTCGCTCATCAGGATTCCCTCAGTATTAATACAAAGACTTGTTCATAGAAATATAAACTGTAAAGGTGAAAATTAATTAAGGGCACTAAGATAAGGTCAATGTTCATGTCGATCTTACCAGCTACACCACCTCCCTTGCTGGCAACGTTGACGGTAAAGTTCTTGGGATCGGCAAGGGTGAAAGATCGTCCGTACGTTGGCATTCCGATAACTAATTTCTCCTTTGGTGCTCCAAGCCTCATCCAAATGCTGGCTGCATGACTCACACTAAGCTGTTTTCGCCATTCACTGTCACTTGAGGGAGCATACAGTGGAGCGTTGTGTCCTATAGTTTTAAATTTTTGGAAAAAACATTAATAGCAATGCAAAGTTTTCGCTATCTATACAGCCAATCAAATATCTTGAAATACGTATTATATTTAGCCTAAGATTTACCTGTTTGAGACTCCCATTTTCCTGCAAATAAGCAACAAATATACCCAAACAAATTAAAATGAGCTTCAACTGGATTTTTATCGATTTAAAATAGTAATCTACTATCAATTTCTCTGAAAAATCAATCAATCAATATTCTGTTTCATAAATATTTTACCGTGGAAATCGTAGGCCATCAAGTTGATAAAGTCCAAATATCTACAATTTTCATTCATTGTTAACTGTTATGTAAAAAACGCATGTACAGTACTCAACAAATATAATGCGACATGGTATAGTTTTTGTTTACTAACGTTGACACTGCAGGGACGTCATAACCTCCTCGGATTGAATCAGGTCCGACAGGAACGGCGGCTGAATTTTAATTAAAAAGATAGGATTTTCTGGATATTAATATCATTCAACAATTTTCCCATCTAACTTTCACTTTTACCAGAAGAAAGAAAAAGTGAAAAATGCTCATGAAACTAACCGGTGAGCAATAATTTTGGTTTTCCGGATTCTTCAGCCTCTGCCTTGAAAGCCTCATGTAGTTCTACAATAGGTAAAAAAATGGATCATGATCATATCGAAATAAGCAAACATCACATCAAATGTCTAAGTATATTGTATGAAAGAAAACGCTCAAAGTACGCAGTAATAATAATACAATGGTGAACAAAACCCGAAATCGTAGATTTTGCTCCCTGCATTTTTACACACGTGTATATGATATATGTACATTTGAAAAAAAAATCGGAGAAAAAAATAAAAAAATCCAACATGCAAATGAACATGTGTATCATGTATCGATTTCCCATTTGCAAATGTAAATACATAGCTACATAGAATGCAGAGAATGTAGAGCATGTAAACTAAATGTCGATATTAAAGTTTATACTGTATAAAAGATAAAATATGATGCATGTACATAAATGCACATGCATAATATGTAGGATATGTATTTAGATAGGTATATTTTACTATAAACTGTGACCACTCCAAGTAAAAAGTAAAGGTACCTTTGAGAAGTAAAACGTAATTTGCCTTGTCTTCACTTCCTTTGGGATACTATAAAAATGGGGGAAAACGTCACAAATTCTCTTTTTTGCAAACTCACGACCACATTATCATTCATAAAAATGTATACTCATAAAAATCATAATATGGATTTTTGGCAAGATCATTATATACGTTCCAATATCTGAATGAATACTATAAAATGTATTATATGTATAAAAGTACGCATATTCCTCTTGTCATTCTTATTCCTTTTCTATTCTTACCTCCCAATCAATGTCAAGACCTGTAATTAGCCCAAGCAAATTATGTAGACATTACATTAAGATTAGTGACTACTTAATTACATATTGTACACAGTGTTTTTACTCAAGTATGTATAAATGGTGAGTGAGCACCAACATCACATAACACAACATATGTATGCATTATGCATGTTACAAAAAATATTTGAAAAAAAAACTTGCATGAAAATCGGACATTATTTTTTACCATCAAAGTTCCTCTCTCGCAAGTAAGGAATGGAGCTGAGAACGAAGAGTTGTCGAGAATATCGTGTGGCAGACATTTCCTTGAATTTCTGTGTTCCGAATGACCAACCACCTTATCAACCAGTGAAGCAAAAGAATTTGTGTACACTTTGTTGCAGCAATAAGCATGTGTATTGTGTATAATTTGTACAATACATAATTATTTGATATAAAACTTAATTCATTGCTTCATTACGAGCACAAATTAACATACTAAACAACAATAATAATTTATCTTCATAATCATAACAATCTGTATTATAATAATAGTGCCTATTACACTACGTATATGTAGTTCCTACAAAATATCGTAATTCTATTCAATATATGATATAATGTAATGTAATATCATACAAAATTCAACATCTTTTGTTTTGTACGTTGAATTTATAGCTTAATATTCCTTTCAAAATACCAATTTCAACTTACCAATGGCCAACAACGTTTTAAGCTTTGGATTGGCTTTCTTCAAGTTATTGATTCGCTCGTAAAGTCCCACTTTTCCATCTTTGGTCTCATCGTTGGTCTCGAAAGAGCTCAGTTTACCTGATTCAAAGAGAGATTCACTTGATATTATACCGCTATTACATCTTTTTAATACTGAGCATCATAGTCATAACGTAGCGATTAACGATTATTTTATTCCCATAATTTGTTACAGTATGCAATATACGACAAAGAGATTAAAGCAGGCAAGGAAAAAGCATAATTTGCTAGTGGACTTGTACTGTGTGTGTGTGTGTGTCAACATTAACAAAAATGAGCATTCATTCATTCGTTCATTCATTCATTTCAATTGCATCCCCAGTTGAATGATAGAAATCAAAAGCATATTAATATGAAATGTAATGCCTGCTTAAATTATTCATAATGTTTTCCTCGTTCTCATATTCATATTCATTGGCCATTTTAGCAATTAGCAAACCTATGTATGTACAAAACAATAACTATACATAGAAAATGTATATTTGTTTACTTATGATTAGGGCTATTAGTCATGATCAAGTAATCAGGCAATCAAAGCGAATTAGTAGGGACATTATTCATTAATTATTTTATCTCTCTCTTCCGCCTACAAACACTATCCGTCAGTTCACATGGAGAGAAATGAAAAATCAAACAAGCTGAAGCTAAACGAAAAGACAGAAGCAAAGAGACTCGTAGTCGTAATTCATAATTCATGGTACGTACACACCACACAGATACACACACACACACACACATACACACTTAGACGCTCGATAATTATCTGTTTGATATGTGACTGCACACTGCAAACACATTACACATCACGACTGGCCATTTCAATATTCAATAGTCAAGTACACAGACGGTCAGCAAACCTTTTTATTTAGACATCAGACGTCCAACTCGAACCACAAGCCAAACATCAAACACAAAACAACAGCTGAACATATGTATAAGTGAACAAGGGGAAAAATTTATTGACAAAATGGAAAAACTACACAAAAGTCTGTTTGGCAACATACAATACATACTATGTATATAGTACGATGAAAAATTGGCTATTTGTTATCTTTGCATATTGAATCATAGCAACAATATAAGACAAAATGTAGGAAATACATGGAACCATTTAATATAAAATACACAGAACATACAGGCACATGTATGTTCATAGTGTTGCGATGCTTAATGTTTATGTCATAATGCTCATAATAATTTTATAAATAGCTCGTCATACTGTTGGCTTCTCGCTCTGTCTTTATTTTGCTTTATTATGTTGGTACTTGGGCAATTGTTCAAGTTTGATGATGCGTTATTGTGTTTTACCCCTGCTTCTATACTACTACTACTACTTCTGCTTCTTCTTTTCTGGCCTGTGAACGTGGTAATGATAATGATAATATTGGCACAAGTTGGACTAAAAACGTAGGGCAAGACGTAAAGGTAAAGGGTAAAGTTGAAAGCGATAATGAGCATCATACTTGTGTGTGTAAATAAATACCATAATTTATTAGACCCCTATAATATCATATTCACCATAATAATAATAAGGCTCACGTGCATATCAAAACGAAGACTGTAGAGAATGCACCATACGCGCTTTACAGTATAGAATATCTATAATATTATAGAGTGTATTGAAACATTGGACATGCACTTTCAATTTCATTTTTCCACCTTGTTTATTGTTTTTTACTTCAACTTCTGTTCCCTGTTCTCTTCAACTAGTCTTCTCTTCTCTCTGTTGGAGTTAAAGGTTGGAGATGTTAGTACAATATTAATGGCCATATAGTTTTGTATGTACATGTAGACAGATCGTGATATTCTTTTGTTCATATGCATTCGTGTGCCTGTCTGTGGTTTACGACTAGCTAGAAACAATACACAATCCCATGTATTTGTATCATTGTACATGAAACGTGTAAACGACCGCACACACTTGACTTATAACCTCTGTGTAAGTATCTTAATGTGTGTGTAGACAAAAAATAACAAAACAAAGCAAAAGGGCAAAGTCATTTGATATTTAATATTGGAAAACTTGTGAGAATTTGCACTGCATGCATACACATACATTTGTAAGTATTTGTATTTAAATATGTGGGTCATTATTATTGCTTTGCAGATGCACATTTGCACAGATTGGACTGAATATTGAGTATATAAACGTATGTTGAATTTAGGGGGTTTCGAGGTCTTTTTTCCTAACATATTATTGAGAAAAGGCTGGGTAAATATAAACATTAACACTGAATTAGTTTATTATTTATATCCACTAATATTTTATAGATAAGTGCACATTACCAACTACCAACTCTTGACGCTGAATTCTTTTGTCATTTTCATACACCTTCAAAATTGAAGTTGAGTTGAGAAAAAAACAACAACAAGCAAAAAAAGGAAAAGGGGAATGACTTATGGGTTTGTGACTGTAATTAGCGGCAATTAATTAGTAAAACGTTTAATTATTATCACTTACATCGGTAATCGGTACATAATACATGCATACATAATAGGCTCATATGCTTCTTACCAAAAATCGTGATAGCAGACTGTGTGTCGTAATAACAACAGTAGTACGAACTTATAACTAGTTGTCCTAATCGCATTCATAATCTTTGTCATAATCATAGTCATAACTATAATTTTTTATGAGATGATTTAGAAACAAAAAAAATCCTTCAAATTAAATAACTACAGCTTGTCACTTTTGCTCTTGATCCGCTTTATGCCTTTGTCATTGTGACATATTGAATTATGATCTTTTACTTTACGAACGCATAGATAGGTACCACAAGCAATATAAATAAAGCTCGCCTACAATTTCAACAGTGAAAATTCTCTCATCGATAATAATTAGTCGCCGTTAATGTATTATCATTGCATAATAATATAATATAGACGAATGATTTTACCAAATGAGTTTAAACGCTACGATTGTTGTTAGATTGCAAGTTTGTTTTGGCCATTTCATTTGCGGCAGTATGCAGATCGATTCTCAAGTGTATTTTGCCTTGTAAGCTGCTCTTCACCGCATTTATTAAATGTTGCATGTCTTGTTTTTGTGTTAACATATTTTAAAATTTATCCATAATACTCAAATATTTGTGAATGCATTTGCGTGTGTACGTGTATTATACAAAAATATATAATGTATACAGTATACATGTTATCTATCATGGTTTGTACTTGAGACTTGAGTTGCTTTTAGTTTTACATTGTAACACATTATTAATAATTTACGAAGTTCTGCATTCTGCAGTTTCAATTTCATTAATGCTCGTCTATCTCATCTCTATAATATGTAGATTACCAATCTGTGCTGTGTTTACTGTGTTTTTACCACCATCCATAATCCATCCATACCACAACATAAACATATCTACTTATTATTGCCCATATTATAAGGATGAGCTTCTCTCTTTTCTTTCCTCCTCATTTATTCCACTCGTTCAAAAACTCACAACTCGTAAAGTTTGTGAAGCAATATGAAGTCGGCGACAGAAGAGAGATGCCGTACCATATTATTATATACTGATAATATATTTTACTAATACTAATATTGTATATTATAAAGACCGATACAAAATATTCATCAACCTTGCTTTTGCTTTTAAGCGCATGCATTGAGTATGGAGCATATACATAGAAATACAGTTATTTGAGCATGTTTAGCTCAACATTTTCAATTTTCAGCACGATTATAATATGCACAACGAAAATGCAAAGAAGTATATTTAAGTAGATATGATGTATAATAGATAGAGGACTAGGACAACTACGACGACAATGATAATGATGAGAGAGGAGGAGGAGGAGAGAGAGGGGACTCGCGGAATATGGAATAGACAGAGGCAAGGGTAAAAAGCAAAAGCGTCAAGAGATGATGATGAGAGTCGCATGAGTCAAACTCTCAAAAGACTTTTTGAATTTGATGATGATACATGCAGGCAGGAGCAAAAGCATGTTATAATAGGAACAGCTTTTGAAACTTCTGAGAGCTTTTATAAAATTTCCTACTATGTATTACTATAACCATAACCACATTATTATTATTATTATTCCCCATGAGCCCACCTTTTAATATTCTTCTAGTCTAATACATTATAGATAGACAGTGATCCACTGATATACTGTACATATATATACTTTCAGGTATCCGCATATCTATCTGCAATCCATAAAAATCTCACCCTCTGTTACATTGTCCCTTTTCCTATACATAATACATCATAGTAAATGCTTCTCTTTTAAAAGGTTTTTATACTGTGTAATGATGAAGTATTAGTACATAGTTTTTATATAACATGACATATTATTTTCTGTTTTATTAGTATGTATTCACACATTTTACACACTTTAGCGTTCACTACTTTTTGCTTGTTGCAGACAGCAACACATAATACATAATTATACGTTTTAAAAATATTAAGATTCTTATTGGGGCTCTCAAATTTGACACCACGAAGCACAAAACTAGATACATATACGCAATATACACACAAATTTTCTATCTATGACGTGTTGTAGACTGTAGATTGTGAATGCAAGTTGTAAATGGAAATGTGCATTTAATTTAATAATAATTACTCGTGTGGCGATTAATTCATTCATTCGTTAACTCATTCAGCACCCAGTTAAATTCCGATTGAAATTCAAACGACTAGCTAATTAGACACTTGAAGCACCACAGCAGTCACTAATTCTAATTCTATGACACATAAGTATATTATTATGCATATGTATTGCACTAAATGCACGTCGCGCATATTTCACTAGCAAGGGGGAATAATTGAGAAGTTAGGAATGGATTATATTACAATACATTTTCTAGAGAGTCAAGCTAACAGAGACATGTTACGACTTAATTTTATTTCGAAATTGAAATACAGCTTGAAAGACCAATAGTATGCATAAGTATACATTATACATGCACTCATATAACATATAAGCATGGATTAAAACTTAAAGCATGTAGAAAGAGTAAAGACATCACATCACATAAGAACCAACGCAGAAAGACAAGACAAAAGCGTGAATTTTACTTGCGTAAGGATTATTTAGGAATTGACATTTAATGACAAACACCCTCATTCATTTCCTCTTTCACTCAGTTTTGATTTCGATCCTAAGAACATATTATTATATACATACATCCTACATTTTATACACAGTTTTATATTGAATAGAAATACTTATTAGTAGTCAGAAACTTGAAAGAAAAGTGATAGTGATACAGTGGCAGTGTTGCATTTTGATACTGATTACTGATTGTTAATATAGGGGCGAGATGAAAATTATTACAGAAAGAAAATCTAGACACTCGTCATTCCTCTCCTCCTCATCATAATCATCATCATCATCGTAATGTTGTCATCCCCTATATTTTTATTTTATAATTTTTTTGCAATTTGTCAAGTGTGGTAGAAGAAATAAAGCTTCTAGTGCTAAATAATATAAAAGTTGGAGATAAGTAATTGGAGAAAAGGGAAAAGGACGATGATGATGATGAGGGCATAAAATATAAGGAAACTAAGTTGAAAACTCTTCACCAGAAAACTTCTAACACCAACTACTGTATGATATGGATCAAGTTGTGTTGTTAGTTGTGCACTACACACATTTCAAGCTTTTATCATATCATAATTGTCAAGTGGGCATACTTTAGTTCATCTAGTGTAAAATGTCAAATGTAAAGAGATTATTTGTGCATTTTGACTTTGTACAACCTACTCGGCTACAACTACACTCATTTAATATTGAAAATGTTATAAAGAGAGCGGGAATACCTTCATCTCTATTTAAAAGAAATAGGCATGAAGAAAATGTATGTATATACATAATATGTATCTGCAGTCCAATTACAAATCCAAGTCAACATTCGAAATTCGAATGAGAAAGAAAAGAGAGAAAGAGAAAAGCAAAAGGAATGGAATCGTAATGTTTGTTTTATACGTTATGGGTTATGGTGTGTATATGGTATTGTATGGTATGGCAGAAACTGGGATGAGGGAAGATCTCAGCCACTCGTTCATTCGTTCAGTCAGTTAGTGGCTGACTTACTCAAGAGTTTTTGCTCGAGGCAAAGCTAAGACTTTGTTAAGTGAAATAGAAATATACGATACGACTACGACAATGGCAAGGAATATAAGACGACTCGAACAACAAGCTATTGTACAAACAAAACAACAGGCCAAAAGACGAAGAAACAACTAGAGGATGAACGACCAACTTCTCAACTCATCTCAGTTCAATTTAATTCTACAGTTAAATTCCCATGGACATGTGGATGGGGAGAGAGAATCGTACATATTTAATAATATGTATCACATATACATATTGTATTGTATTTGTTGGTGTACGTCACAACTTTTGAACCATATAATGAATATCAACTTGACGTTATACGTGTGTGTATACATATAAATAGTATAAACAAAACATTGACAATTGAGAGACTGTGTGCTAACGACAACTACCAGCTAACTGCTTTTGACTTTGCCTTTCCGTTGGGGGTGCTGGAAGAGACAATGTTTAGTCGGATTCCCCCTCTTCGTCGTCTTCGAAATTCAATTCAATACAAGTACAAACACTCTTACTCGCGATCTCAACTCCTTTGTCTACTCTTTACTCGTGTATTAGTCTTCTCAAATATTATCAAACATAATATATAGATATGATATGTACGTATATACGTAGGGAAAAATTAAGCCAATGGGCAAATGGTGAATTTGAAAATAGTAAATTCATTATCCACATCCCGATATAATAATATTATTAGCTCGTCCTCACGCATCATAATATCCTCTTTCTTTTGTATACACATATAATAAAATATTTTATAAGTATGTAATATAATTATGTGCTGCTGCAGAGAAAATGTACTCAGCAAAGTTTTCCGTAATTAGTTAGTGATGCACGTAATTTAGAAGGAGGAGAAACTGGAGAAAGAAATGTGTATAAGTCTATAATATGTATATATACATAGGTATACATATGTGACTGCGTGTATAACTATAACTATGCTTCTTAATCATAAGTACAAGTGTACTCAACATGTTGTCGTCAACCTTTATAACAGAGGTTTGACACTCAGTAAAGAACTTACATATTTAGTCGACTTTGGCAGTAAAAAATAACAAGATGACAAACAAGTAAGGACAAAAAAACAAACAAGCCTAGTTTAGTTGAATTATGATATTACAAGCGTCTAGAATTTGTGTTGATTGTGTGAAGGATGGGCAATTGGCAACAAATAATAAATAGAATTGATGTACAACCCCTCTTTTGTGCTGTGTTGTCAATATCGATGTTCTTCATAGAAAAAAGAACTTTGTCATTGGATATTCGTCATCTTCTTTCTCCTCTTACGTTTGGCTCCATTTTCTACTCTAGTTTGCAGAACACTTTCACGCCACTGATAAAACGAAATGGAGAAGAGCAAAGAAATGGGAAAATCTTATTCCTTTGTCACTCATGTCCCTACTTTTACTTTTGCAGACGGGGATTCCAGATTTCAAGGAACAACAAGAGATGCAGAAGAAGAAGAAGACGACGAAGAAGAATCCAAACAGCACAAGACATAACAATATTATATTATACATTATACTATATTGAATTACACATCACATTACATCATATTATAATAATACCATGTATTTGAAGGCAAGCCAAGCAGAGAAAAAGCAAAGCCATAAGGCAGAGAAGGGAAGGAGAAAGCTGTGGAATTCAATATCTATACAAGACAGCGCTTTCACTAGAACTTTCCTGTAGAAAATCCCATGTACACATAGACATTCATTCCAGATTTTCTCACCAGATACATACAACATATGATGCTGATGAAGAACATGAGAAGACTTTATACACATAAAGAGAGGTGGAGAGAAAAGCTTTCATTGTGCGAGAACAGGTTACGCCAAAGAGAGAGAGAGAGAGAGGGGGAGAGAAGCTGTGACAATAACAACAACGCGAGAAGAAGCAGTATAGAAAAGAAGATGAAGAAGGAAAAGCATCTTACTCTTGAAAAAGAGACAAGCTAGGATCACGAAGATGAAGAGCAAGGCAAGTATAAAGACGAGAGGTAAAAGATGAAGAGAGCGACAGGGAGAGATAAATCATCATTTAAACATACAAGAGCGAGGGAAAGCTCAACGTTCAACACTCAACCCCACCTTCAAGACTCACAAGTCACAACACACCGGCTTTAAAGCCAAAGCAGAAGGGAGAGGATGATAAAAAATGTGCGTAAAAAATTTCTTACCTTTCTTCATCCAACCAAAGGCGAAGATAAGATGGGTACACAAGTCAGCGGGGATGTCTTCTGGCAAAAACTTGCCAATCTTGGGCCGATACTGGGACCTGAAATTTGATTTATAAATTTGTACATTAAGCTACAATACATTACATGGAAAATAATCCAATCCCGTGTCAAATATTGTTAACTATACGTATTAGTATCTTTTTTTTATTTGTATCGATGACATGACAAGAAATTCGTACCAATTTGTATAGTAGCAAACAAGCTTCTTGTCCTTTGAGCCACTGCTGCTTACACTGCTGTTGTCATCACTGCTATGATGCTGTTTGTTACCCCGACTCCCGCCGCCACTCTTAATTCGAATGACATTAGTACTTGAGGATGAGGGCGCGGGTACATTATCCACTACGCTGGATGAGGAGGCTGCTGAAATTGTGTCATTTCGACGACGGATTCGGAGTCTCCTTCTTGAGTTTTCTTCTACTCAAGGAAGAAAAAAAATCCATGTTATTAGTTTTATACGGTACTGACTGTGTGTATGATACAGTCTATTTCTATCACATATTACTATACACATAAATGCACGTCTACATGTACTGTACACACACTTTTTGAAACACACAATTTAAGCGATCATCATCGTGATCATGGGCATGAGCATCACATGAACTAACATGACTGAAATATCTTGTACTTCATGTGTAGTAACCTTAATAATATTGTTATTGCATCACATTTTGTGTGGATGTGCTTCGTTGAACGGTGTATAACGTGTAACGCACAAGTCAATAACAATAAAATAACAATGCAGTGTATCTACGCTATGTATAGTTTCATATACAATAATCATCGACTTCATAATGACATGAGGATGATGACGACGACGATGATGATGATATCGTCATTGTGGAACATCATCCAGGTAGTCAATACAAGCAATATCACATAGTTATGATACAAAAAGACAAACGGAAGAGAAAAAAGAATCCTCAATTGAAGAGAGTTTCACAAATAAATCAAGACTCAAGAAATATGATGAATATGTAGTTCAACTTGGGGTTTACCTCCTTGGAATATTGTTGTAGTTGTGATTTTGCTCAATCTGTCTATCTATCAGGCTTTTTCGGGGCACCATTTACAAAATGTATAGTATACATATAACATCTGCAGTCGTTGCTTATTCTTATAATTTATTTTACTCCCAGTTGTATGCTGCACATTTTGCTGCTACTGTACCCTGTATCAAACTGCTCAATACCACGAAAAAAACTATGTGTCGTATGTACGTATACGTAGAATTATAATGTAGTTACTGGAAGGCAAAATCTGTAAGGGAAGCATGCCAAATTATTGCATACTTTTGTCAATTTCGCATGTCTGTGACTACACACACACAAGTACTTACATGATGATTTCCCTCCTTTTCTTTCTCCCTATCTGTTTCTCGGCATGTGTCTCCTGGCGAGGTGTTTTCCGATTCTTCTATTCGAATTCAAAGTTTAATGTGTTCCGCAATACATTATGCATTATGTATATTGTTATCGTTTATACATATTGTTTATATTGTTATCGTATCTACTCTGCTCCACACATGCTACTAAGTTCGATACACATACATTTACATGCATATTTTGTATGCCTACCTAGGTTCTAGGTACAATGTACGCTATGAAATATAATACGGAATATCGATATTTGTGTTGAACATTGAACATGTTGTGAGGTTTAAGCTCTTTGCCCTCAACTCTCAAATTCTTTTTGCTCGTAATGTTATGGACTTTGTTGGCTGTGGCTTTGGTTTGACTTTGGCACGGTTTTTCATAATGCAATAATAATGATATAGTACGATATTATGACGTAAAAATGTGCTGCCTGCTGCCCCACTCTCAATGTGATGCATGCATTCTACAATATGCATAATCTACATACGTACAACATTTATTTATGTCTTCTATTTCGATTTCCGATTATCATGTCATGCATGCATGTGATACTTAAGTGTATGTAACTGTACAATGTGCATACATAAGACATGAGAGAAAGAATAGGTGGGTTGGTTGGGCTGTACTATTTGTATTCTCTGCACGAGCCGTCTTTGTGATTTTTTGACATTTCACACAATTTCTTGTGCTCCCGCTGAGAAAAATCCATGTTATTCGGATTCGGATTCTTCCATAGGATATGCTTCACACAATTTCAAAGTTTAAAATTGAAATATTTTTGCTCGCATGTCAACACGAAACCGAGCAAATAATAATGATGCTCTATAGTAATGACTTTTAAGTTCAAAATTTCGAATCTTAAATTATGCTCTTGAAAATATAAATTGGATTTTGGAACTACAAGAAAAGGTTGATGAAATATTCATAATGTATACCTAAGTATGTCCACATTACCTTTAACCTTTAACATTCCACAAATTTTACCTTGAAATATTTTAAATTTCAGTTATCATACAAAATACATACAATGAACCACAGATAATAGGATTATCGTACGTTGCATAGTGTACTTTATGAGCAAGAGTAAGTATACACATGGATGTAATACCAAGAAAAATGAAAATTCTGAAAGTGCCAAGAAGTCGGGCTTTGTCATTCTCCAATCTGTAGACAAAACCGACACAATGCAAACTAAAAGCTGGTTAGAAAGTTGAACTCTAGAGTTCTTTCTCCTGAATTTCAACAAGAACCATACCATGGACCATGTATGCGTACAATGTTCAGTGAGGTACACATACTTATAGAAAATATGCATACAGGTTTATAGTACAAGGTACAAGCAAGAGAAAACCAATGTAAACACATTCAAATGGAGCGATGAAAGCGATGAAAGTTGCATGATGTGTATAGATATTAAATTTATGTGTGTAAATGTGTATAAAAGTATTAGTGGGACTCAAAAACTAGAAACCGAGAGCCCAAAAGTAAATAGTAGAATTGTAAATATGCGGAAATGGGATTTCTCCATACTTTTACATCATTCTACAGTATAAAATACAGAGATTTATACTTTGTGCCTTGTACTAGAAACTCCAAAACAGAACATCATATCATGGCAATCATAATATAATCATAAAACATACAATGTAAACTTTAACTTGTGTCCACTGTGTAGAGTTTGAGTTTACATGTTATTACAATGTTTCATATATGCTTAAACTTAATAAGTAATATGTGATGAGATCACACTATACTACAGTATATTGTGTATATATAAATAATAAAGATATATCTTTCTCTTTGTACTGTAAAATAAGGGACATTTTCCATTTCCAACAGATGTACACACTTACTAATACACTTGGATTGCTTTAAATTAAAAATGACGGATCCATATAGACGTATAGTAGGTATATGTTAATATGTTTACATTTTATGCATGATAATTGAATGTTGAAATGACTGTTCTCTTTTTATTATTTACCCCTTCCAGGGAAAATCACAACGCACCATGTGTAATGTGTATAGTGACTACTGAACGTGAACAGTGAATCAATTGTGCTTAAATTTCCAATTTTATATTATATTATTGAAACACACAAGATGTATGTATGCTACAAGAAAAGTGAGTGTGTTTACGTATGTACATACACGTATAGAAAGGAAACATGGATTATGGTTCATGTGTATCCTATCTAGTTTTAAGTTGAGATCTATACAGCTGTCCATGTGAAAAGTGAATGTGAATGTGCAATGCACTGTTTTCCAAATACAGTAATGAATGCACAAAGCTAATACAGTACACTAGGCACATAATATACTGACTGATACAAAGAAGTAAGAGGAAGTTTGTGGTAAACGGAAAAAGCCACATGGGGAAGAGTACCACCAACAACCGAGGCAACCAACGAACCAACTGCAAACCAACTCTAGAAGGTACCAAATTCTCTTTCCATAAGTATCTATCTATCTATAAAACAGGAATGTATAAACGTACATTATAAATACATTTATGTACATAACACACTGTATGTAGACCCTTTACAAATATCAACCGCATGTCCTCATCCTCAAAACCCAAAATGCTCAAATCTCGGCCTATAATAATTGTAATAGTTTCTCCGAATCTTGCGCCTTGTTTGCTGTAAGTACGTACGTACATATTTCATATTTTACTCTCTTTCTCCATGATGATTCACCATCTATTCACACACAAGTCTAACTTGGTCATGTCATTCAAGTTTCAAGTTGTGGAATTTCGGAAGAATTTACTTGTGCCATCAAGTATGTATCAAGCTGCAAAAACCTCATCATGGCAGACACACATTCACCGAGATGGAACCAAGCTATTTGTTTTGGTACAGTTTCTTCTATGTAAATATTCCATGGATGTGTATATTTATGTATGTATGTGTCTGCCTGTTCTGTACGTTATACTTGCCCATATTCTCTTCTTTGTCTTTTATTTGTATTTGGACGCTACTTTCAGGCTCTGGTTCTTCTGGTCTGATGATGGAGGAAAACCAAACCAAAGCCTACCACCACATGGAGAAAAGGAGGCACAAAAGTGACAAAGAATTTGGCTCTCTCCCATTTCCCATTTTACAATTATAATTACACACACTCCTGCCATGTCTCTTGACTGTTCATAAGTATCTGTTCGAATGTGTACAAAATGCCACCAAAAACTGTCAACTAGCAACTTGCGAGGCAGGCAAGCTATTGTAAAATATGATGTTGATGTTGTTGTTGCTAGTGATAATGATCATTGTCATCATACATGATGATAATAACGATAATGGTGATGAAGCCGTTGACTCTACCTAAATTTTCCCTTTCATTTTCATTGTCAACACCGCGTGCATGTGATGAGCACTCATAATTCACAATTACCATCAGTGGTATTATTATCACTATCATTAAATTGTGAACGTGTGTCCAAAACATCTCATAAAATATATGAGTATGCTGCGAGACAAAAAGTACAAGATTTCATTTTCACTTGATGATGATGATGTGTGTGTGTGTGTGTGTTTGAAAATTGAAATTAATTTTTACTCTCATAATATTTGCCATCCAAGTATTTAGTACTATTTACGCATAATATGACATGGCATGGTCTGAAACAAAGTATAGGTGTAAGAACTATAATATGTACATACATACATACATACTACATTATATTACTATTCTCAAGCATTCTCTCCGTTCTCAATTTCTGTGGCATGACCTTTTATTTTTGCTTTCAGTTTCATACAACATCAACAAAGTCACGTGTGTATATAGTGTCTTTAATATAAAAATTAAAGTTTAAATTAAGAAATTGAGAATTCACGCGTAATTCCCATCCCATACTAATAACAATCATAACAACATAAAATTGAAAAGGAGAGTAGCCTCCTTCTTTGCCTAGATATACATAGTAATAATAATTTTCATAATATTCAACTGTAAAAGGATGCCTGTCTCAACAGTCTACACTACAATGTATGCATGCATGCACGTATAACCGTATAAATAAATGATGACAGTAATAATAATAATGAATAATAATAGTGGTAATAACAAGTATTTTCACGTACCTCCATGACATGAGATGATGACAATCAAGAAAAAGAAAAGCACTGTTCTCCAGTCCATTGCAACCTAGACATAGATAAATAAATAATGGATCTCACAACACAATACATACACAAGTCATAACAAAAGCAATATGATACTCCTTTGCTATTCTCTGTATGTGTATATTAGGTATAATATACATTTTACAAAGATTTGCAATATACTCAAGATACATTACTAAATTTTATAACATTATAACTTGGAACTTTTATAAAGGCTATGGAAATGAAGTTGCCGTAAATTCTCAAGAGAAAAAAGTAAAATTGAGTATCAGTCAGTGAGTAATCAGCATATAGTATTATAGAACTGAAAATATAAATACACAACGCAAGGGAGACGAGTTTTAGACTTTTATCATGCAGTGTACGCATATTATACATTACACTACGTAATTATTTAAAAAAAATAATTGTAGCCCTGTCGTAGACAACTCATGATCATCAACTTTGCTATTATGCATCTAGCCATCCATCTTTCAGTATAAATGAAATAAGAACAATAATAATAATAGTCAAAAAGGTAAGACAAAAAATTGTACTACAGCTAAACTTAAACAAACACCCAACATAATTCCATCATAAAATAGAATCCAACATGGTTACAATATACTTTTATATTCATCTTTCCAATTTCTATTCAATATCCAATCTCAGGTACATTAAGCACTAAGCACACATTATTCTAGTTTTTCAGCATAAACATAAATAACCCACAAGTCTTTTTTCATCCACACATATTATATTAGATAACACCATATTACTGAATATATAACTGGCCAAAGACGAAAATGTGAATATCCTTGGAAAAGTCAATTCAACTCCTTGTTTGAGCTTGAGACATGGGGAAAAATAAATATATATAATCAAAAAATAAAAATGGAGAACAACTCTTTGCTCTACACTCTAACATAATGTGTATTTATTTATTCCTCATGTATACTTGTTACTTATGATATTGAGAAAAAAATAAACGAATACAGTGCTGTATTTTTCTACACGACACATTTATTTTACTGTGGACGGTGGCTGTATTCTTGGACTTGATAAATTAAATAAATGGTTACGGATGGATAAACTGCACAGATTCGAAGTAGATCGAGATGGAGTGATAGTGAAACCCTTGAAACATTATTAGCATTTTTAATATGCTAGGTTGTCTTGTGGTTTTACATTTTCCTTTTTTTACCGTCAGCCAGTTGTCGTGTGTACATGTGTAATACGTACATTATAAATCTTTGAATCGGACTTTATACAGATATGTACATACTGAAAATACTGAAATATTAAGATTAAGAAAGATATGTACAAAGTATGTATACGGGGTATGTATTATTATTATTTGCACTTAAAGTTAACACAATTTCATTTTCCTTCAATTATTTTCCATTAGTTATTTTTCTCAGGACAGGACACGTTTTCCCTCCATCCATCCATCGTCGTGCGTATCTAGTTTGCAATTTTTCTGTCTGTACATACAACTACATAATGCAATGGAACAGTAAACATTTAACACATTGAACATTCAACTTTGCAATCGCACATCCTATTAAACATGTAGAGTATGTATACACGTATAATTTACAATTTACAAATACAAATAAAAGAGGGCTAAATAATATCACTTTGTTCTTGAAACTCTTTGCCACTCATAAAATTATTTCCCACCCTCAAGTACTAAATAATCATGATTAGAACACACACACACACAGATACACAAATACAAATACACATGGAGGACTAATAACATTACAATATACAATATATAATATACTTATCTATTTTCTATAATAACATTACATTATTGTTTGCACTTGTAACTTGATACTTGATACAATCAAGAGGCAAGTCACAGCCACCAGCATAAAAAATTTACAAGGTTTGTCTTTTATTACAGTTTTTTTTCTTAAGGAACTCACTTCAATATTATGAGCACACTCTATTTTTACTCTGATTTCAACACTTAAATTTCAAAAATTCTCAAATTATCCTTACAAATAGAATGCAACCGTATTATACCTAGAAATACTCGGAAACGACTACAATATCTTAGATGGTGAACTAAATCCGGAAACGCCCATCTCAGTATAAGATCAGCTTAAGCATATTAAGTTTTTCTACTTGCTATTCATTCAATACTATAATCATTAAGGTATCCACTATCAAGTACAAAGTTGAGACACAATGTGATGCATTCAACTTTTTTTTTACAATACATTGAATTTCGATACATGGAAGGTAGGTATTATAAGTACACACTGGACGTTGAAAAAAAAAACACCTTTAATTTTATGCATTAAGTACTTGTTACACAGTTTTCAAGTTTGAAAACACACATATGTACACACATATTAGAAACAAATAAATCATTGCAACATATAAGTACACATATGTATATATTTCACAGATCTATATACAAGCTTACATGTACACCTGTTACTATTGTTATTGTTGCTCATGTCCAACTTATTCATCCCACTCTCGTCACATTCACATTTATACATTCCATTCCTGCGTCCTGAATGTTACGCTTAATTAATTGCACTGTGGTAATTAAAAAAATTGAAATGGAAGTCAAATACGGTGGAGAACTACTTCCAACTCCATTTCTGATGTGCAGTAGCAAATGGATCAAACTATTCAGTATCTAATATTATAGACATTACACATATATGTTTAACATAAGTACATATTGGCTACTGTTACCTTCAAAGAAATGATAAAATACAATACATGTATATGGGAGTGGATATACAGTATTAATACATTATAATTTTGTATTCCATTTTCATTTCCATCCCCGAGATATATTGATAACAATAATAATTGTGCTGCACTTGCATTAGTTTGCATTTGTACCACTCGCATACGCGTGCATACATACAAACTCGCTTCCAACTTGTAAATAGAATGAAGTTTCCCATACATTTGTGCACCATTCTTTCTTCTTTCCTTTTCCTTTCAAAGATCTTGACAACGGAAAAAACAAAAATAACAAACTTAATGTATATAAGTCAAAGGTATGTGTAGGGACACATAAACTCATTTCAAATAGCATACTGTTGCCACACCACAATCACACTTTTTTACATGTTTTTATAATGTACATATATACATATTACATACATATGTAAGTTCTCCAATTAGATATTATGTACATCATGTCGAATGCTACACTTTTGATTTGAATTACGGCTTCCTTCCCCATAAATATAATACAAGGTTTAAAGCCTTGATAATACATAATGTGCAATAATCAATAATGACAACAACAACAACGTCTTTGATCGTGATTTTTAACTTGTACGCACAAGGTACAACATTATTATTATAACTTGTAACTATCCATCGCTCTACTTATAGGCACAATGACAAGTTTGATCGATCGATCAATCTACAATTTACAATATGATACATGATACAAATTATATACATCTATATAATATCTCTGCTACAACTACATAACTTCAATCATAATCATGCTAATAATACTCGGATATATACATAGTTTTTTCAATCTACATCACACATTTGTAAATGCATTTCGATTGATTTAAAGTTAAAAATTAATGATTAAAGCTTGCTCACTTTTATGTCCGATATTATCATGAATCATGATCATCATTGCTTATATTATGCATTATCATAAGGATCGTGTCCACAAAACACAAATCTGTTAAGCACAATCTCTTCATCAACTGTTGACACACAATTCCCCTCCCCCCTCCTCTCACTAGATTTAGATTTTTTAAAAATCCGATTCACTTCAAGATAAAAAAGGAAACTGCAATCATTGAGTCTGCCTATGAGTATGTACTAATTTGTGTACATGTAAGCACAATGTATCTGCACAAGTCTTTACAAGTAACTAAATACTATAAGACAAGTCGGGACGTAGGCAACAAGAAAGCCAAAATAAACTGAACCAAATTAAACCAAAACCAAAAACAGAATAGAACAAAACAATAAAAGAGCAGTCGACCCACAACATATAACGTACATGTACATACATAATAAAATACTTATAAAGAAACAAAAAGGCTTGTGAGCAAAAGTCATGCCTAGAAGCAATTAACAATGCACATTTTCTTAATGTAGAGATACGGCAATACTTGTGCAAGTATACATGCATGCATATATCACATCATGTATCGTATCATATGACATGATATCTATCTACTACACATGGGTTTCCGAGTCTCCATTTCATGTCAACAGTTCACTACGTATACACAGTCTGTAAATACTGAATGAGCCTGAGGGCTCAACACCAACGAGACAAAAGTGTTGCTTCTGAAGCTCTGATTCTGTGGCAGGCAACAAAATACAACACACACAGCACACAGAGTCCATCACATCACACACACGTATACATGTGTAATATCATCACAGGAGAGAATAGCCGTTTTATTTGCTTGCCTTTAAATTACAACGCATTACACTACACTACTTTGCTTTTGATAGATGAATACTAAAGACAGAAAAAAGTGCTCGCTCACAGATCACAAAGACAGAGAGTGAGAGAGAAAGAGACAGAGACCTGCCACAGCAACACACTTCACTATGCTTTTGCAATATAATTTTCATACATATTGCATATTATGTATATGTATATGTAAAACGCTCATTCTTTCTCATTAACTATACTTACACAGTCAATACCATAGGATACGATACAGTAGAGAATATGTACATGACCGATGCCAATGATGATGATGATGATGATGATGATGATGATACTGCCAACATTTATACTGCATAGACAAAATTTCCATTCCACTCAAATCAGAGTCAGAATATCGAAATGAGTGGACATCAACAAGATCGACTTGAACATGAACATCAACAAGACAACATGACAGCAACTTGCATTGACGGTAGAGAACGCAGAAACAGAGACTCCAAAGATAAAAGCACAGGAGCCGTGTAGCGACAGGAATAGTAAAATGCAAGGTAAGGTAAATGCTAAATGGTAAACTATATTTAATACTCTTTACTATAGATAGATAGTACACACAGGTCTACACATATATCATCATAGACAACTGATGGTGAGCTGCAATCACGACTACGAATACGATGACTATTCGACGAAAGACGAATATGCGACGACATTAGACAAAGTAAATTGAAAATATAGTGTGGAAACTAGAGCACACACATACACATATACAGTTAACTGTATAGGCGAGGAACAACAGCAGCAACATGAGCAACAAGGAGAGACAGAAAGAGAGAGAGAAAGAAAGAAAGAGATACCGTTACCGTTATATACCCTTAAATTAACACGTGAATAAATGAAATGAGGAAATGTTTTTCATTTTTCAAGGTAAACCAGTCTTACTGTACAAAATACACAAGACTTATAAGAAATAATATAATAATATCGTTGTATTTTAGTCCTGCATGCATGGTCTCTGTTCTCTTCATTTCACGCTATTAGTCCGTTTCATTGTTAGATTTGGATTTCAATTTTATATATTGACATCAAATAGAATAAACTCCATGTACGTATGCATTTATATATACAATATAGAGGCTTTTCTCAGCACCAAAGATACATACATATGGATCATATATGAGTTGTAGTGTTCTAGTCCGCGAAGAGTACAATGAGTAACCATGGTAACTAAAGGGTACTCTTCGCGGACTAGAAAAGAACGTCACATATATATAAATACGCTTTTGAACACAATAATTTTGCCTGTCTTTGTGTCTTGTGGTGAGCTCGTATTAATTCCTCAGATGCGTATCACAAGGTTTAGTTTTAGCTTCTCGTACGTGCGTATGGCATGTAGCGATTTAATACAAGTATTTGCTATTTACGCCTATTTTAAACAAGCAGACGATGGATGTGTAATAATGGAAAAATATATGTAACTTGTGCATTCTACATGTTCTAGTGAACGAAAGAAAACTCATGTGTGGATACGGAGCTACATATATATACATTATAGATGTATGTATATGTGCATACTTTAAGGTTTCAATTCAAATTGAAACATTATGTACCTGCATATATGTACATGATATTATAATAAACCCATTAAATGAAAACGACGACGAAAAAGACAAGACCAGAGCAGCTCAACACTCTTACTCATGGATGGATTTTCATCAAGCCCTTTGGATGAAAATTTCTTATGAGTAAGCGAGAGGCGGCCGCCACATTTCCACAACCACATCCACCCCTCATTTTCTTTTGCTTACAGTGTTCTTTTCCTTTACGTCCGTCCTTTCAAGTCTTTAAGCCTAATTAGGTGTATGCAACTAGATCTTTTTAATTCTCAATATTTAATCATCAACTTCATACTTCATAGGCAAGTCGTAAGCAATCAGTATTGATATTATTGCACCTACCTGTATTATGCTCAAACTCTGTAATGCTATCTGTAAGTATAATATCATGATACTAGTTGAACGAATGTTGAACTATCACTATACTATGTATGTATTCTCATTATTATTCAAATCTATGTTATGTACAAAGTACAAACTTGTATGGAAATGGAAATTGGAATTGCAAAAAAAATAATACTATATGCTCAATACTCAACTCTCGATTATTTTGCCCTGTTCTATTGCCTGCTTGTCCATTGTCTAGTACTAAAAAATGCTAATGTAAATGGTAAATGTACAATAAATAATAATCAATCACTTTTTCTATACTACAATATTCGCATTAACAATATTATTTGCAGGGCGGTAATTCAACAGACACATTTTTTACCCCTTCCTTTTGCATATTATATATTATATTATTGACAACCCTCAACTTTTTTTATTGGATTTGGAATAATGGGTAATGGCTTTAAAAAGTGTAACTATTGAAAGGATTTTAAGAGTCAAAGTTGTTTCCCTATCTCTATTTTCCGTAATTCGATTTCCTAGAAAACTAAATTGACCATTTAATGTTTGACCAGTTGTATTATATTACATATCATCTATCTATTGATAAAAAGCAAAAGGATCGCTGAAGCTAAAAAAACTTGAACTGAACTGAATGGTACAAAAAAAATCAAGGTTAAAGTTAAACTACCCCCGAAAGTTGTTCGCGAAAACGCATATAATATATAAGCTACATGTTGACAATTATTGGCAATTTACAAGTAAAGGTTGTAAATGCTAAAGGAAAGAAATGATAATAGTAATAATAAAATGCAAGTGCCAACACAACACGAAAAGAAAGCATGAGCGAAAATTGAAATGACTCATCATTCGCATTCGCTCATTCTTTCTTTCATTTACTCCATCCATACGCATATTGCAGCTTACAATTCGTTCAGTTAGTTGTCCATGCTTCCAATTCACTTCCAAAAGTGCATAAGACGCACACACGTACTGACATAGCAGTTAATCAGTCAGTCAGTCAGCCACTCGAACAAAACACACTTTTGCACAAACACACATTTTGTATGTATGCATATATGCAAAAAAAGTAAGAGAAAAAACAAAGAATATTGCACATGTGTATATATTATTATTATCATTATTACTACTACTACTACTACTGTAAATTGTTCATCCACAGTCAAATATCCAATGCAAACTCTATACACACATTCGTTCACCGTCACTCGATTTCAACTTCGGCTTCTTTTTACCTTCAGTGTAAATTGTAAATTGCCATTGCTCGTTCGTCCTTTCTTCTTTCTATGGTATCATTATTTTTGTCGACTAATACAATATGTGTTATTATTCCTTTTGTGGGTATATATTAGATGTCTTTTCAAAAAGCTTAAGAAATATTATATGTACTTACAGTATAATATAGAATGTGTTGGAGTCACTAAAGCAGAGAGAAACCACGCCATGGCATTTCCTTTTACAATCAAATCTCAATCTTGTTCAAGCTCAAATATGATTATATTCTGTTTAGTATAAATACTTGATGTACATACACGTACGTATCATAATACAGATATTGTAATGTATGACACACTCAATACTACTTACATATAATATCACATTATACAGATATCTAGCAGTAGTTTACAGACAAAACAAAGTTTTGAACGTGAGTGCTGTTGAATCTTGAAATGTGGAATAAGAGAGAGAGAGAGAGGAGTAGACAATATAAAATATAATAATACAATACCAAAGTATGAAAGATACAGACTATTATATTAAAGAGAGCTGGTTGCTTCTAGTTTGAAGTTTGTTGCATTTTACTATTTGATAAGTTGTACTGCAGAATATGGAATACGAATTATATACAGAATGAAATGAATAGAGTATGTATAATATTTATTATAAGTAGTTGTTGTAGGTTGTTGTTTTTTTGCAGATTGCAGATTATTGTTGACCAAAATGAAGAAATTTTTTTCATTATATTATTTATATTGTTACTATGATTTTCTTCTTTGGTATTATATTTGTATTGTAGTAGTAGCAGCAACAGCAGCATTATGAGGAAATTCAACACTTATTACTTATTACTAAAGCACACACACATACACACAAACACTATTACTACTAAAGCACAGCAAGAACTTCGTAAAAATGTCACAATCCAATCACTTTTTACTGTATATAAGTAATAAAGAGCAAAGAACTGTTTAGAAACACTTTTGAGACTTCTGTGAAGAGAGATAATGAACTATTCCAAAAATATGGTGATGGCGATGGCGATGACGGACGACAAACATCAAAAAAAAGTTGACAAAGTTGGCAAACACGATAAAAATTTAACAAGGAAATTAATTTGACATAGACCAAAAGTGAAAAAAATGAAAACGAAACAACAAGCTCACTTTTGGTAATATTCATAATGATAATAATAATTTCATGTAGTATATGTAATTAACGGTAAGAGCCGAGTCGACAAAACATTTTGCTTGTCATCTTATTATTATTTTCCTTCTTCAGTGTCACAGTCTCACAGATAGCACACAACCTTAGTAAAAACAAAATGTAAACAAACACCGTTGAGTTTTCAGTTTTTCCTCGATTATTATTATTTATCATAGATCGATGCTCATGCTTATCATATTATTATCATGTCTGATGATGTTGTGATGCTGCTATATAAGTTGATGTAGAGCTTGCGATCGATGACTGATGATTTGATTTTCGTTAATTTCCTTTTTCGGTCTTCTTTTTTGATGATAATGATGAAGTACAACAACTAAACTGAACTTCTATTATTATTATTACGTGCTATTATGTACTATATTATTTTTTTAACTTTTTTTATATGCTAAAATATTGATTTTACTATCAATTATATTAACCCTTGAAAAATATAAAACCAACACTCACAAAACAAAAACACCGACTGATACTCATTTCCCCCCTTCCTCTTTGAGAATTTACGTACACACGTCATTGAAAAAAAAATTTCCAATGATTTATGAAGGCTGAAAAATATTTTATGCAAAAATGGATAAACATTTGAAAAAAAACTAAATTAAAAAACTAAGAAAAATTTACCTAAATGTTGAGATGGAGTATCAGATAGAACAGAGCAAAATTCACAACAACGACCACCAGTAAAAGCAAATCAAATGCTGAAGTGAACACAAAACAAGAGACAAAGAGAAGTGAAGAAGAAAAAGAAGTGAACGTTAATCTTAGGGGGTTAGTCAAAGTTGACCTCATTTGAACATAAAGTGTACAGTAGTACCACTGCTCACTATATGTACGTATTATGTATGCACTGTACACAGACATATCATCAACCCCCTTCGTTTATTTCCTTGGCTTTATTGCTTTACACCAATTTTTTCTTCTTTTTCGTAGTATATTATATCTGCAGTATCTGCACCCCATACTATAGAGGTAACAATGAAAATATAATAACGTGTACAAATATATTATTGCCATCATCACATCACACTGATAGCAGACTCACAATGTGCAGCAAATGAAATGCAAGCATGTACATATACATTATAATAATGTAAAATTTTCAATTCTATTCTATCTTCATCTTGTTTAAGCACAATATTTACATGTAAAAACTTACACGAATGCATAACAGAACATATACAATTACAATAGCAGTGCGAGACTTTTTGGTGTGTAAATTATGTTTTAAAATATATCATCATGTTTTTTCCCTTCTTGTTCTTCTTTTGGGAATATTTCAATACTTCATTTGTCATAATATAACATCAGGACTCATCAAATGCTCCAATCTACAACTGAGCATTTCATCCATACATTTTAAATATTACATAAACGAAAAATTGCCTCTTGCTTTTTATATCTTTCCTTTTTTGTATCGTATATTTACTGCAAGCTGCAAAAAAGAAGACTATTTTCGTTTGATTTTTGCAAAAATATGATACACATAATATTATGCATATAAAATGTAAACGTGACAACAATATAGCATGTTGTCTACATAATACTGCATTATTTCATTTAAAAAACGACAACGGCGATTCTGTTGAAATGCTGATCATGATGCTGATAGGGAAAGCTGGGGTAAGACGAAAAGATATAAAATGATTGCAAATTGTGCTTTTAATGTTTGGAGGAACTTTTTATGTTTTTCTTTCCATTTAAACCCATTTTTCAAAGAGCAGAGGAGATCGAGTATAGAGAGTGGATTTTGAAGTGTGTACAAAGTAAGAGAGCTGCTCAATCTACATGTGCAATCACAATTCTCCTGCCAGTCAAGTCTAGTCAAGCTAAGTCAACTGTTTGTTGACTCTACTGTTTGTAGTTTGTGCATATATATTTATGCATGTAGACACGTATGTATGTAGTATATAATATGTATGTATGTGTGTGAAGGCTGTCAGAAAAATAGATTTGGAAAATTTCTCTGTGACGCTGTCACACAGCAGTCAAGTCCAGGAAGAAGCGGTGAAAAAGGAATCGGTTTGGAGATCGGAACTATAGGAGGTTTGCCTTTCGGCTTTCGGCTTTTTCCAATTTTACATTTTGTATTTGAAGCTTCCATAGTGTTCCATTCCCTATCTGATCTGATAGGACGTGTAGAAATATCAGTGTAGTACTTACATATTACATACATACAGTATTAAAGCTATTTTTCTTCTTTATCTTATGACATCTATGTACATGTATACAGTATGCATACATACATACTCGCGTAAAAGGAAATGTAAGGGTAGGGGTAAACGTAACAAAGATTTAACTTGATGCTTGACTTGACATAAAACCATTGCAATCCATGGGAAAATGCGGGTATTTTCCGATCGGAAACTTTACACATATATACGTATCCCGTCACCCGTCGCCCCTTGAAAAATTGACACGTATCTGTCCAGCAAACAAGGGTAAGCGAGGTGAGACAGGGCGATGAACCAAAACAACATCAAGAACAAGGAAAAGTACAAGAACGAGAGCAAAGTGATGGAATTGTCAAGCCATTCAATTCCGAGTCGCTGAGCATGTAATGTACGTACTTATATATATACATACATCGATATGTGTCCAATTCGTCCATTCATGCATCCATATCAATCCAACACCCGTCAGCCCTTATAAAATACATTCACTTGTGCATGTATCCATAAACTGTATTTTACACCTTCTCGCCACACTCTTTAAATACTTGCATGCATCATACATACATACATGTAGCATATACCATGGTGTGATTTGATTGCATTGAATAGCTTTTCGTTGAATAAGGTTTGTGAATGTCCTTCTTTTCATTTTTCACTCCTCTCGTCTTTAGTGTAGTTAGTTAGTTAGTTAGTAGTTTGACTTTGTCTTACTTTGCCAGGTAATGATAATAATACTGTATGATGTATTAGGCATAATAGTAATGATGTACATATAATGGAAATAAGACTAATACAATAAAAAAAGTTACGATTCCGAAATTTCCCTGCAGCATAAATAAACATGAAGATGAAATGGTTTATTGGGACTGTATAACAGCACATATAAATAGTATATCTGTACACATATAGATATTTACTATATTATACTATTATGTAAAACATTTACATTCCCATGTGTATCATGCATATATCTATCTATAGTTATATTTGTTTTTTCAATCCCAACTCAATTCTCCAGACTGCTCGCTCCTTTTCTCTCTCTCTCTCTCTCTCCTGTTTCAGCTTTGACTTGAAGTTTCTGTCTAATTTTGATCTTATTGACTTTGATTCCGATTTTATATGTATAATCTTTCCCTTCATGTTCTTTTCCTCTTCTTCTTTTTCCGAGCCTCTTGATTTTTCTATTTGGCTAGATTTTCTCTCCATGCCCACATAAAAGCTGAATACTTATAAAAAAGAATATCTAAATATGTACATATACAGGAAAAATGATGCAGAACAAGTATTTTATTAAGCCTCACAAAGAGTCCTGTATGTATAATGGCTCTGAGATTCTTGCTCTTCTCCCTTTTGCTTTTTTATTTTTCATCCTTCATCCCCAATCTATACGCTTATTTCCCTTCCTTTATTATTATTATCTGTATTTTATCCGCCTTAATTTTAGCTTTATCTGTACAACTCTCAATTCAATTCAGTCAGTTCATTCATCCACAAGTCGAAAGGCGACAGAGATAGTCAATATTACTGGAGAGACCTATTTACAATGTACATTAACTATACAGAGAGCAAAATAAGCTCACAATGAAATATCATGCAAAAATAAAATAAAAATATTCACTTCATTATAGGTACAATACGATGTCGCCGCATCGTCCCAAAAATATCCGTATTATATGTAAGTACTATTCAAAGAATCTACATAAATTGTGACTTTATCAGTATCAACTAATATCAACAATCCAAAGCGATGAAAAAGAAAAAAGAGTTGATGACTAAAAGACATGAGTCCTCTCAAATTATCCTAAAATTGGAGTGTTCCGAATGCCAATCTGAATTTGTACTTAGTCATAATCATATTCATACAAATGAAAATTAAGACGACAGAACACGGTTAATGTGACACAAAAATCGGAGGAAAAATCAAGCTGATCAGGACCAGATAACTTTTTTGTAACAAAGGAAGAACAAAATGAGGAGGGCTTAAGCTGTGTCCATCTCTTAATGAAAACCGACCAAATGGGGGGAAACTGTGTACAGCACAGACAAAAGGCAAAAAACGTATTAGAAAAGAAGGTACAAAGTACTTTTGTAACACAAAAAGTTGAAGCAAGAGCAAAGAGGCATAGTATGTAATAACTGGCAAATTATATTTGCAATCTCTTCCTAATACACGACCAGAGAAACATTATGAAACTTGGAACATGAGAGAGACAGAGAGAGATTGAGAGATTGAGACAGCAAGGCGAGGACAGCGACAAAGATATCAGCATAACATGTTGTGTCACATGTGTGGGCCTCGTTATTGCTTCTTCTACCCTGATTTTGCTAGAGCAAAGAATCACACGGAGAATCGACAATCAAGTCTTGCGAATCGACAGGAGAATGAGGAGCCAAGAAGGATACAAGAAGGAAGGAAGATCTTCTCCAGGAAGAAAAAAGGACCAGGACAACAACTTTGACGATGAACGACCACAGGAGCATAATATAAGCGGCGGTGCAGTTTTTACGTGATAGATACTATGGTACTCCACTTTGACTGCATGCATACATACATACATACATACATACATGCATGTATAAGTATATAATACAAGACAAAATGACAGAGACAGGAGAGAGCATTGATTTTCCCTGATTTTTCCCATGACTATGTATACAACGTGTATCTTGCATCGTAATGTACATATAATGTAATATCATGTAAGTATAAACACATTATGCATGTACCTATACATGCATACACTAGATGTGCACCTTATAAACCCATCATTTTCTCCCCTTAACTTGACATAAACATACACATACATTGTACATTGTGCATACGTACATACATACTTTGAATGTTGAGTGCTCGGGCAAAAAACTTAAGGCAAAATCAGTCAAAGCTAAAAGGAAAGTCAAGCCAGGCCAAACTTTCTTCCATTTTGCGCTCTTTTACTCTTGTTCTTGTTGTGAATTTGAACCTGACGATGACTTTCGACTTTGACTGCATGTACAACGTACATATATAATATGTATGTAACTACCTTTTACCTTTCCCCCTCTCTTTCTCGTTTTAAGTTTGATTTACCTCCCTGTCTGCTCCTGACGACTATCTCCGGCTTCTCGGCACCGATTTTGATTTTAACTGTGACTTTTACTGTTTCAGTTTCTCGGGTTTTGCTGGGTTCAGACGGTTCTATTTTTGAAAACTGTTCAAAAAATGAACATGGTTTTTTTTAGATATTTTGTTATTTTTCTGCTGATAAAGGAAACCAACGACGATGAGGGTGAGTGAACCAAACGAAACGAAACCAAACAAAACCAAGGATTGAGTATTTTCTCGATGCTTTCAAAGCATTTGCTCTTTTCTCTCGCCCTCGTTTTTCACTCGTCTCCGTTGCTGTAGCTGTATAGCTGTAGTTGTAGGGGTAATTTCATTGCCTTTGCCCTGGTTTTATGCTCTCACTCCAAGTAAAGCGTTTCCTTCCCAATTCCCTCAGTTTCCCCTTTTGCCTTTGCCTTTTTCCCCCGTGCTTGTGATTATGCTTGTGCATCAATTTCACATCGATATGCCACGTAGCACGTTGAACGTGGAAACAGCGGAGGCAAAAGGCGAGAGTTCCCTTCTTCAGGTTCTTCCTTAAAAGACTAGTAAATTTACATGAATGTGCCGTATACAAATAGGAAGACGGCAAAAAGACGAAGATACACACAAACCTACTTTGGATTGCATGATGGGGCCAACATTGTAAATTGTCTATCGTTCCTATCGTTTCTTTTCTTGCTTTTTAACTTGGTTGGTTCGTTGGCTGGTTCCTTTGCTGCATGTGCTATTCATGTGCTATTGCCTTGCTTTAGCTTGCTTCATTTTCAATGCTCTTCTCCCTATCTATACATTTGTGCTTTCTCCGTTCGTGCTCTCTACTTTACTCCCTTTCTCCTTCCCTCATCTGCTTTCTCCCTCTCTCGCCTTCTCCTTCTCTTGCTCTTGTCAGAATCGTTTGTACACAACGCTGTAAAACATGAAAATCGATGATTGAAGTAGCGCGCAACTCTACTCTATACCATAGCATGCATTTGGCACTGGCTCTCGCTTTCTAGTTCCTTCTCTCTCTCTTTCTCTCTCGCTCTCTCTCTTGTCTACTTTCACTGAAACTAAAAAAATACAAGTGTGTGTGAACACTCAGTGAATCTTCCTCTACATTATACAGTTTTTGTACTCTGTGTGTGGCCAAGTCGAAGGCAACGTGTGTGTACTGTCTGCTGCTCTCTGCTCATATCAGCTCACGTATCGTATCGTATCGTATCATATAGTATTAAGGGAATTCGCATTTCTCCTCTAGATTCCCCAATACTTTTCTACCCAGTACGAATACATTGTTCTACTTGCTAACATAATATACAATACACGCGACAAATTTTCCATCCTTCAATGTGCTAAACGTTTGTATTGTATCTATCTGTTTTTTAAAGGAAAAGGAGAGGCCAGAGAGTAAGCGTCAAAAAAGGCAATATTCGGTATATTACACGCATTTTATTTTTTGGATACCCCAGTTGTTGGCGAGAAGGGAGGCGAATTGCGACAGAAATTTCTCAATTTTCTCCAAACAAACCTCGCTCACTCGCTCCTCGCTTTTTGGTGGTTTTTCGGTTGTGAAAACAAGGAACCAAGTGGACGAAACCAAAACAGGGAACGTTAAGCAAGGTAAGATTGAAAAATTATTCACTATTAAATGTTGTTTTGCACATTTTTTCTCCTTGGATATGTATACGAGGTTGAAACGACAAAAAATGAGAGATACATAAATATAATGAGTAATTTGTAAGAATATGGCCCTTAACTTGATAGTTCTTTGTCTTTGTTTTTTTGTTGTTGTAAAGTCATTGCCTACATGAGAGTATTATTGTTTGTTTACCCAATTTTTCAGTTTAGCTGCGTGTGTAATTTGCAATTTTGCTTTATTTTCTCAACAAGACTCCTCTTTTATTGCCCTTTTATCTTTTCCCTTTGTTTTCGAGTGGGGATTAAAAGTGTAGTTGAAGTTTTTGCTGTTTGTGAAGTTATTTTTCATGGATTTTTAATCTTATCTTGTATGTATCTACATATGTATGTTGACTTCTTGGTTTCCTTGTTCAAAAACTAGTTTTTCCACACACAGTCATTTCCAGTTTCGATTGCTTTTACATTTTTTCCCTCTCATTTCTTTCCTTTTACTGTTCACTGTTTCCTGCACGGGGTTTCTTTGCTTTAGCTTTTACTTTTAGTTTTAGTTTTACTTTGGCTCCTGGCCTTCTTTTAGAGCTTTCTCTGCTTTCCCGAGTCTATATTTTATTTATAATTCGCATGTGTACATACATACATATACATACCTATCTGTATTTACACACGCATTTTGTTTGTTCGTTTTATTCTCCTTTTCCTCATCTTTTTCTTCGTCGTCTTGTTCTTCATCCATTTTGATGTGCTTTTCTCATTATCCTTCTCCTTTCATCATCATCATCCTCATTCTCGTGCTGCAATATGTATGAGTGTGTGAATAAGCTATTGCAATACGGCACAAAAAAACTTCCTTTTTGTTCTCGTTATCTTTTCACTCTGCTCAGCTACTTTCACATCAAAATACTTAGACATTAGACAGACACACATTCTCCCCTTTTGTTTTCCCTTTCACACACCGTCCATTTCACGATGTTTTCCTTTCCCTTTTATACAATGTATGCATGTATCCATGTATGTAGGTTTTCCGTTTTTTCATGCGTGTGCATTTACATATGTACAGTATGTATGTATAACTATATGTGTGGACGTGTCATAATGATTTTCCTGTGATAACTATTATTGTTGTTTCCCACGGGATAATTTTGAACATTGAGTTGATATCTAGTTGATAGTAAATAGTGTAAACACCAGTTTTCCACGTTTGATGAAACATTGAGTAAAAATGATTAAAGATTTAAACTCTACTTTATCATTAAGCTGTCAAAAAGGTCGTTGAACAATTAATGTTGATGTTGATACAATAATGTGTTAAGGGTGATAAGTAACTGTTTTTGAATGTTCGCTTGATTGAATGTTGAAGAATGGGAGGTAATCTAGTAACCAGTAAAGGCAGAGTAAAACACATATACATAATGTACATACAACGAGCATTGAGCAATTTTAAGCTATATGGCTATTGCCTGGTGAATGGAAGTAACAGTGTAATAAAATAAAAATAAAAGACGTAATGCAAGTTATTCGCTTCATTGACATTTTTCTACGGGAATGTGTGTTGGAGTAGTGATAAGAAGTATCCAAGAAAACAGAGTGAAAAGTAAATAGTAAGTAAATAGTTTAAGTTAGTTGGTACGATGGTGCGTAGATAACCGAGACCGATGTAGGAGGAGCATTGAAAGTTGGACGAATTTGTTTTCAGGGTTTCATCAAGCCCTTTTCAACGTTCCCTTTCTTCTTGTTCCGCTTTTGCTTTCGCTCCCTTTCTTGTAGTGTGTCGGCTCGTAGTTTCAAGTATAAAAGGGGTGACAAAAGGGCTGATGTTGACGACTCCATTCCATATCGCCTGCCTAGGTATCTGTACAATTGTACATTGTACAGTACATTCATCTACAATATACATCTGTATAGACAGGGCAGTTAGGATAGAAAGAAAGCTGCAATGTGCGATGTTTCTTGCAAAACTATTTGAAAAGTTTTCTTGGACTTTTTATCATGTATGAGAGGGGGCGAATACCCATACACGTATTCTAGAAGCTATTCTAGCGAGTCTCTCCGACTCGGAGTGAATGGAATGGGAATGGGACGGTGAATGGAATGGATGAGTTTGAGTTGCTCAAGTTGGAGTATGAATGTGAATGCGAATTCGAATGTCAATTTGGCCATTATGTATTGAGTACTTAGTAGATATACATAATAATAGTAGGTATAGTTGTACCTATATTATTGCATAATATGTAAGTTGAGGCTGAGCTTTGACTCGGGTTAATGCAAAAACGGTGATAGGAATACAACATCTTTTTCGTCTTTATCTGCATCTTGGGCACGTGTTTTGGTTTGTTGTTGTTGGTTTGGCAATGGTGCAAATTTCAAACTCTTTATACGACACCGAGACTCAGGCCGGCAGATACAGCCAGATACATATGCACATTACACATCTATACAGAAAACACAAGAGACTCGGGAGGTTTTTGAGGTTTCCAAAAGTGCCTTCGTGTGACTGTTTGGACACGGACTCAACATGTAAAATGTGTAATATGTTTACACTTTTATGCGTTTCGAGACTGACTCAAGGAGAAATACATAAAAGCAATAGAGAAATGGCAAGAGAGTCTCTATTTTATTTTTTATACCTATTTATTTATTTATTTATTTATTCCTTCTCATCTTCACAACTTCAATTTCGTTTTTCTCTGTATGCGCCTTTTTGCCTTGGCAGAAAGTGAAAGAATGAAGGCAGGCAAAACTCCAAGCAAAAACTTCATGAAAAGGGCAAGAGGAATAGTGCACAGTCGACTATATAATAATATATATATTATATGTATATACACTAAAGTAAAGTCATGTCACGTGGAGTGGAGTCAAGACTGTTGCCCTTTTGTATGTGTACTTATTACACATATATACAATAAATGTTGTCTATTGTGCAAAAGCCATGTGATGTGAGAAAGGACCAGAGAACAGAAACAGAATAAGAATCGCAACTTGAAAATCACAAATGTTTTCTTCTTATTCTTCTTCTCGACTCTCAAATAACAATTCCCCACAGTGCCGTCAGTCTGCTCACTTTACACTGTAAATTTGCACTAACCTTGTTTTCCTCTATTTTTTGAATTGCATGCGTTACTTGCAGCAAAATATATAAATGTACAATCCAATGTGCAGTGTTCACCCACATAAACGATCACCATCATCATGTTGAAGATACATAATATACAGCAAAAGCAAATTCAATGGGCCAAAAAATAAGAAGAAACGTAGACATTAATATATAATATAGATACATATAAATATATATGTATTATAGTACACTCCACAAGGTACAGATTTATGTAGTGTACTGTTGCAAATTGTGGATGTTGTGGACGTAAATGTGTTTGTATTTCATGGCTAAATACTAAATAATCACAGAGTGATTAATTGCTCTTTTTTATGGCGTTTTTCTTTTTTTTCTCATATATAAATCTCCCAACCTTTCCCCTTTCATTCTGTGTATGTCCAAGTTAGATACTTATTGTAGATTGCATTGTACATTATATTGAATTTATGGTATTGCATCGTGAATGGAATCAAGTTGAGGCTTGCATTGCTTTTGTTTTTGTTTTTTTTGTGGCGAAATATTATTATTGTAACTTATTATAAATTAGCACTTGATTTTCCTATCTGCTTAATTTGGACAGTATAATACCTAATATCTAGCATGTAATCGTTGCAAATTTTATACAGATCCAAGAATAATTGCAATGTTTTCCATTTTAAGCACAAATTCCTACTTGAACAATGTTTAATGAATAATGATACATAATACTGTGAAGTTTCCGTACAGAAATGAATATAGCGCAGAGTATCTGTATATTGTATACCTTATAAGTATACTTATATTATGCATATTAACTACATCAAAACAATGTGAGGGTGTCTCTATTATTATCGAAAAGAAATTATTCATACTGTTTCACCCATTTTTGCATTATGATTTTGTGTATTATTCAATTTTTTCAGATATAATAATTTTAGAATGAGTATAGTTGTGTATATGGAATATTGTGAGATTCTGCACAAATGCAAATTTTACAGTATTCAACGTATGATATATGATAGTGTGTCTATGTATCGTAATTTAATGTTCAAGAAAAGGATACTATTGTGAATTGTAAAGCTCAGGCAGTAAACTATATACAGCATACAGCATGTAATTCAGGGCTGTGCTTATTTAGGTACATATAAGTGCATATTTTTTCTTCCTTTCTTGTTCAAGTTTACACCTCGCTCCCCTGTAGAGCTGATCCTTTAATGTGGTAGGGATTTAAGCATGTCCTTATGCTGGATTTCATTCTTCAACCCCTATCCTTCTATTTTTTCTTTTTTTCCTCCTCACGAATGTTGTGAATATGAATCTTTTTCTCATTTCGCCTGCTTTTATGCTCGCCTACTATACGTATCAATGTCTCTGTAGATGTATACGTACATTATACATAACAAGTACAAAGTAAATGTCTTGTGTACGTGGAAATAATGCAGTGCAATGGGCTATTATATATTATAGAATATAGAATATATTTATGTACCATGCAATGTTGCTTGCTCCAACTCTCGTTTTCATTTCATTTTCCTGTTGTATACACTGCATAGAAAAAAAGGACAGAAAGAAGGAGAGAGAGAGAGACGCCCAACAAATCTAAATCCAACATTCAGCATTCAACTAGCTCGTTTTTGCACACATTTTTAACTGGTACATGTATGCATAAAATATAATACATGCTTAAAAATCTCATGTCGTCACGATTTCCTCAAGTCTTGTCTCTTTAGTCTCAAGATGGTTTACAAGGATATTTATGCACCGTCCAGGAAATTTTTTTCCATGACTTTACAGTATGTATGTATATTATTATATCAAAATAGCTGTAAATACAGCATTGAAAATTAGGAATTGAAACTAAGAATGGAGAATCAACTTTTATTGATATGCTATTTATACAATGTGCACCGTAGTTATGTCATCTAACATTCGTTAAACTATTCAATTGAGTGTTAAAGTTGAGATATGGTTTGCATATTAAAGGTACTTATTTCATAGAAGGAGGAAAAGCTACAGCTGCGAATTGTAAATGGTAGGATAAACAGTAAATGTCAACAGTCACACTTTGATCCAAGATCCAAAAATCCAAGGTGAAGTTGAACTTGGAAGATGAAATCCAAATCATTTCCAAGATAATTTGTACTTCCTTCATAAGTATGTATACATAAGTATGTATTTAGTCACTTTTGCATTTCTTGGAAAGATCGATTGAATAGCGTGTAGTGTTAGCATTTAAATTATAAAATGTCACACCATCTATTCAAAATGTTTATCATGTACAATACTACACATATTATTTCTGTTTTGTACCTTAAAATTTCGTTTTTGTTTTTCATTTAGACTTTAATTTGAACTTTCTATCCGAATCCGATTCACTTGTCCATTTCAAAGTCAACATCAATTTCCTATTCAGATTTAGTTCTTTTGAGCTTTTTGAGGAGCTGATTTGCTACATAATTTTCCTCTGATGATATTTTGATGATGATGATGATGATGATGATGGTGATACTGATGAAGTTTCTACGAGGACGTTGGGTTCGCTCTGGTTTGGCCGCGTCCTTTATGTGTGACTTTCTTCTTCATTTGTGAAGAATTTTCGAGTGGGCATAAAATATAAAAGAGAATTTTACTTGTACTCTCTGTGCTCTACAAAGGCAAAATCAAATTCGAATTCAAAAAGATACTCCAGTTTAACCATGTATTTTGCAGTTACATATACGCTATTATGTATAGATATACGTAGCATCAGCATTTATTCACAAGTTTAAATTATATTCTCAAAATTGTATGTTTACACAGTTGAACACAATTTTCAAGTATTCAATATTGAGATTTCCGATGTCAGATCCTTATCACGGTGCTCTGTGGTGGGGTATGGTGTGAGCGTAGGTGCTCCGACCAATTTAATGTAACGTAATGTAGTTAGTCCCGCTACTTAGTTACACACGGTCGAGAACATGGAAAACGTAAACACGATACAGTCTGCAAAAGAATTATTGGTACAGAAGGTATCTCAACAAGTTGAACATCAAGTCATTACGGATGCACTTTTAAACAAAAATTTACCTATAAGAAATTTCCTTAAGAGTTTGTCTCTCAAATAACTTTCAAGTTGAAATTTTCTGATGCTATGAATTTTGATTACGTACATTGTTTAAGAAAGCAATTTGGTTTTTTCTGACGTATTAGAATTTTGCATCTCGGATCGTCAAAGGTCATAAAACAGTTGACAACTTCCATGTTTTAAGTTTTACGTCTGTCCCTGGAAAACTTCGGTAAACCAAAGCATAAAGTATGAAGGATAAAAAACGACTGCCGCATCAATAATACTTTTACCAAGTGTACATAAAATGTAATACACATTGTGTAGCATGCACAAATAGAAAAGAGACAGAGCACAAGACTTTGTGGCTTTTCGTATCGGAAATTACATTTTATTTAAAAGTTTTCACGCTGCAGTCACCGGCCTTGTGCTCATTATACATAACAATATTTATATGTATGTACCTCCATGTGATATAAATTTCTATACAATGACTTGCTTTGTATGTGTTGTGTGCTGTGTGTTGTGTAGCAGGAGCAGCTAACTAAAATATGAAATAATAACAACACGACACATGAAATGGAAATGAAATTGAATTGGACATTGAATGTTGAATGCTAATAAATGAAAGAACAACTTTCCGCTTGAATTTCAAAATGAATTGCCCTCTCTCCACACATTTTACACTGTATTGTGAATATCATTAAGTTTTATTCGTTACTATACCTATACTATCTACAACATATGTACATTACCTAACAGAAGTCGTATGACATGACATTACCATTACGTTTGAACTTGAGAAGTCGCATGATTAACATTTTGTATCTTCGTATAAATTATTGATATTATCAAAATGAACGAGATTTAGTATTGACTTACGGATTTTTTGGCAATTAATTGTGATCTTCTAAGCAGAAATTATTTCTGTTTCTACTTTTTTCACAGTCAAATATCGAATATCCAAGTATATGACAACAGCATACCTACTTAATTGATGTCACCATTCTCTTCTTTTCAAGTTCCAAAGAGAGAGGCTTTAACATGATGCTTTGAGGTTCAGTTACATTTTATTTATACATATGTGTCATAATCCTTGAAAATTTTGAAATTGAGAATTGACACGACCGTGGAACATTAGCGTCAGTCGAGTTACGTATTTATTGAAATGATATGTAGTGTATGCACAAATTAATTCGTTCCTCCGTGTCAAGCCTCATTACTAAACTTTTAAAGCATTTTACCAAGAAAATGTATGAAAATGGAGTAAAAAGTTTTTGTCTGTCAACTGCTTCTATGTACATATTCCATTTTCCACTTTTTGTTGTTATGCACTAGACATGTTTTTGTGCAGTACACATACACATACATATAAATACATACAATTCAAAAGAAGCGAAAATACTAGTGCACACACTAAGTACAGAAATACGTATGTACAATAGTATAACAGGAACCAACCACATCATAAGCGCGTAATAATTTACCGCAAAAGATAGGTTAAGCTCGTATGAAGAAGTTTGACGAGTATTACCTCCACACATAAAAATTATACGTATCTGTCTATTATTATGATACCGACTGCGCGTACCTACATCCTTTATAATATACATATAGTTTTCTCTCCTTTCTCCCCATAATCTTTTGTGACTTGATGTTTTGTGACTTTGACAAGCTACAAACTATCTATTCAATATTCAACAACATACTTTTCTCCGTCGCCACATTCTATTCAGTGCCTTATGCCGCATATACGTAATACACATGTTTTGTACGTTCTATACATTGAATGTATCTTCACCGTTTTCCTTCATATAAAGGAACAAGAGGGAAACGAGTGTCTGGAACTTCCGTATAATAAGATGGAGAATACTAGTTATGGTATGGAAGTGGGAATCAAATGAAACTTCCAGATAAATTAGAAACTCTCGTTTCCAGGGCACACAGTCTACTGACTTACGACAATCGGCTCATATTATATGGGATTGTATGGTATAAAAGTAATATCCAAATTCAAGCATACATACACACTTACACACACAGTACGTATACTTAACATTGAAATGTCTGTACCCTTATAATTTAGACGAAAATTAAATAATCGTACATACATAGGTATAGCGTGTAATAATATCATACATATAATATGATAAGGTAGAAATCGGGTCAGTTCTTCAACTTTTACTGCTTAATTTTCAACTCCCCAAAGCTGATTTTTTTGGATTCCAAATTTCCAACTTCAACTTGTCCCTGAATTCTGAAACTTTTATTGTGAGTTTTCTCTATAATATTATACCTTTTATCTTTTCTGGTTGACAAAATGTTTTCATCTGTGTGGAGTTTCCATGTAAAAATGTTCGACAGTGTGCTCCCGAATTCTGAGATATCCCAATCAATATACTGCAAAAGGATGATGGATAAATTATAGATTTGGGAAATATACGACGTGATATTATTAAAAAATCAATTTAATAAACTTTTATTACCATATTACATCCTTCCTTGTCTTCTTCTTCATTTTCTCCCACTCTCTTTTTTGACGGGAGAATCTTGAAATTGATTTAAAAGTTTCCGTCTCCTACTACTACCCTTCCGCTTCCCACTACCACTGTGACAGATATTTTTACTACCAGGTCTGTCTTTTTCCTTTCTTCCTTTTCTCGATTTGTCTTCTCAACTCTGCTCTTTCTATAATACGGTATGTATCTGCACCTATGTACATAGATATATTGTATGTATCTTATATGTACCTATACACCTGGATAAAATACTGAACTGGATCAAGTGACAATATGGAAAATAATATTCTTATCTAATACTGAACATATCAAATCTATGCATCCACAATCCACATTCTACCTCTAATACGTTTTTATGTGTGTATTATATCAAAGACGATAATATCTTACATGGGACAGATATTAGGCATTAGGCATTATTTGTTGCCTTGTCTGTGTGCCGGCGTCTTTCTCCATCTGCCTCGACGATCCCATTTTCATGCGTCTTTCCAACTCTCCAGCTTTACATCTTTACAGCTTTGAAATCGAAAATCTATCCAGCCATTCGATATTCAATATATTAAACATACACTGTAGACAATATACATAAAACATTAATACATGCATGCATCCATACTTATGAATATGGAAGATGAGATGAGGATGAAACTAGTATGTATGCATAATAATACATAATATTATTTCCTCGCTTCACTGTCTCAATCCTCCAGTTCCAGTTTTAGCTATCTATACATTATACATAGACACAGAGTTGGTTCAAGTGGAGTTGAAGCTCGAGCCAAAGTCAAGTCGAAGTCTAGGCCCAAGTCATAATAGGAGTTTTGACTGAAGTGTGTTTTGACAAGTGGTTTTAGATTTTTCCACTCGGATATTAAACCCTGCAAAACAGGAGACGGGGGAAGACGGTGAAAGTCAAAAGTTGAGAGGAAAAGATGAAGACGGCAGTTTTTAGTCGAGATATTGTTTTATGCATTAGAGACGTTCCGCGAGGCCTTCATTATTTCTCTCCTTTTCCCCAAAGATTCTATACTGATAGCCTCTTGAATCTTTCTGTTGAGAAGAATCGACTCGACTGCTCCAGAATCCAGAATGCAAGGAGAGATTACTAAAACAACCCGAAAAAATACTTTGTCGCCAGATCCTTAACAGTTAACATTATTTTACCATTCTTTCATTCAAAGCCAAACCTCTTTACTAATATGGAAAAGACGGAGGGAGAGCTGTTGGCGTTGCGTAATGTTATGCACATTCTCGCTGTATTTATGCAGTACTGATATATTATGCGTCAAAGTTTGCCTATCAACATATTATTATGCATACAATTTTATGGATAGGTCGACGTGTGAATGTGAATGTGAAAGTGAACGAGGATGGGGAAGAGGAAGAGAAGAGAGCGGATCTCCCACGAGGAGAAAGTGCAGAGAACAAGGGAGGACGGAAAGGAAGAGGGCAGAGACGGGGAGAAAAGGAATCCGGAACAGAATTAGAGGGCTGTACGGAACTTTGACTGCACGGAGCTTCATAGCTCTTCAATGTGAGTACTTAGACACATATACAATATACATGTAGGTGTACATTGTACATTGTACATACATAGTATAATATTATACAGACTGTACGATTCAGGAGACAGCAGAAAGGCTGTATAAATGTACATACATATATTTTAGAAAGGGAAGGAAAGGCAACCTCATGTATTTCCTACAGGATTTTACATATTACCCACACATCCTAATACAAAATATACCTTGAATATATTTCCCATGAGTCTATTTTCACAGATTTCCGACCCCAATTCACACTCCCGAGTTATGTGCGTCCATATACATATGTATACATGTATTATAGATTATACAGTTAATATAGAATATATAAACAAAATATATTATACAGTTTTATGCACGACTGTGAAGCATTTTCATGCACAATTTACATTGTCTTATATTAGTCGACATTATACAGGCAGATATATTGCATTAGTTATATACAGGAAATGGAAGGAGAGCACGGAGGGAAAGAATATGGGTGAGGAGGCGCGAGAACGAGAATCGGAATATGTATATACATACATACACAAAATTTGAAGGTTTTGTACTGTACTGTGTGATTTGTTGGAATTCTTGTATTATATGATTTTCCATCGACAGAGAAGGCAGATCAAAGTCTCTGTGTGTATATAGCAAAAGCGAATGACGAATCGATAAAGCAGCAGCAGCTTCTTTTACTCCGTCGTCTCGATTCTCTATTCTCGATGTATGTACGTACACACGTATGTATGTATGTATGTATGTACACATTTGCTGTATGTGCCGCCTTTCTGTACTTGTACGCTGCATTGTATTGTCAATGTATTTATACTATGTGCAAAGAATAGTATATTATGCTCGCATCGTATGCTCCTTTCTCCGTGTTGTTGTCACGTTTGCACGTACGTAGTTAGGAACGGAGTAGAGTAGAGTAGAGCAGAGTAGAGCATACCAGAACAGAACAGAGGAGCCGAGCAGAGACGACTGTATACTCAATTAATAGAAAAAGCAACCCTCAAGTAAAGGATGGATGGATGGAATGGATAGATAAATAGACAGAAGCCGTGGTTGTACGTGTATTGTGTATACATAAGTAGTTGTAGTTGTTGTAGTCAGGTAGGTGTCTAATACTCTATCACTGTCATCACACTGCTCTGTTCCTCTCCTCTCTTCTCAGTGTGAGCCTTTGAGCTTGATTTTGATTCTGAATTCCAACGATGAGCTGGATTGGTACCCTCCGCCTCATGCCATTTCTCCATATGATCACCTGTATTTTAGACTAATGCCCATGGTACACACAGTTTTACTCTTTATACTTTGTATTTTGTACTCTTAACTTGGATTGCTTCTTTACTGTATATACATATCATGTTAGAATTATCAAAAGGCGACTATCAAAATGAAAGAGTTAAAAACCTTGCTCATTCATCTTTCCTTTCTCCACTGTATATAGGTTGCGGTGTATCTACTTTCTAACAAACTATTTTGGTATCAGGTTTACTTTCACCTGTTTTTACTTTGGTATACCTTGACAGGGGTACGAGAGTAAAAATTACTTTTTAGGGTCTAAAAAGTTGTACTTGTGGTTATAAGATACCGACAACAGCTATGCATTTTTTTTGTAAAAATTTAAAAGACAAAATAATACCAAAATGTAAAAAATCTAAATGTATTTGAGCGATTTCTCCTCCTCATTCCTTAATATCGTTTCTCAACTGGTATTACACGAGACTTCTCTATACTTTTAGTAGTATTTAACTACAATCAAGTGCTTGGTACTTGTATGTACAAAAATTTACATATTTTCGTGTGTAATATGCATTTAGATTTTTGAATATGAACTGCGGTTGTAGTATTTGCGCTTTTTTGATAAAAACGGTTCGACTTTATCGGATGCATGTAAAAATGAAAGAACCATAAACACTTTAAATATTTAGTGTTTAATATATAGCTTAATAAGAGATGTTGTTGGACATTTTCTTCCTCAAAGTGCAAACTAATATTTATCAAGACGTTGTCGACGCACAATTGGAATTGGACGAATACAATAACTCGTACAATAAGTGATGACCAATAAATAATGTTTGATTGTGTTGTACAATGTAGAAAACACAATGGAAGACATGAACATGAGACATGGTGTAAAAATGTATAGACTATAGACATTTCCCTTCTTCCACAGCATGTATGTATAGTGTATACGCATCCAATAGAATTGCAATAACAATGGTGGCCGCATACATATCTTTAAACGAAGACTTGGAGAATAAGGGCGCCGAAAATAGCAATCGAGTGGTACCTACGTCGAACAGTTCTCGAAATAAGCGAATAAAGCACAATGGCTGACATAAGATGGAAACAGAGGAAGAATAAACAATATATGAATATGAATCACCTTTGAAATTTCATATTCAACGTTACAGTATAATATACATACATTTTATATGACAAATTGGGAATGTGAACAAAACTAAGAGCATGTGAAACACTGGAAGGATAATAAAACCCGGATTTCGAGTATAGTTGAGCTTGGAAAAGCCGTGAAAAATAGCGACGGCGAAGCGGAGGGGCAAATATATCTCAGGAATGTTAGAAATACAGGTAGGAATTGGATTTTTCTTACTTTTTCCACGATATATAGACTAGGTCACACACAACATATAAATCGGTATCATCGTCTCCCATTGCCATAGACCATGTTCCATTGTCACAGACAAAAGAAAAGAGAAGAACCAGCAAGAGAAAGAGAGAGAAACATTTGAAACCATTTTTTCAAAGTTCAATAACTCCTTCAACTCAAAACTCAACTTGACTCTAAATGTGGTTAGCAATGTCAGCAATGGGGCTTGCAAACCGAACCAAACATCCCATTTTCATATTCACCCATATTCCATAATATGCATACAAGTAAACATATTTTGTATGCATGTACACACAAACATTTTTAGATACTTTTATGTATTATGTATGCAATATGCATGGAAGAAACATTATGTGTACCTATTATTCCACCATAAAATATTTTTTCCCATAAAAAATATACTTACCTCACCAAAAGTCCACAAAATATATATGTAGGCAGAATCGAGAGTAGATGGATGGATAGATAGATAGATAGATAGATACAAGATATGCATCATCATCACCAGCATTATTATGTAAAAATCGATGAGAATCCACAGCAAACCAAACCAAACGAAACGAAACTGAAGCGTTTTTCCCCTTTATTATTTCTGTAGGGTCTGCATAGTTATATGTATAATGTATACTTATAATATGCCATATTATGTATGTGTACAGTGCATTTTGCATTGTACACATACATACACGTATTTTACACAATACTTTTTGGTCCTGTATTATTATTGCTAAAGCATGCTCAAAATAATAATATGGCAGTAGTAGATACTCTTTTATTATACACACACTTAAATTGATACACTTTGACAGTATCAAGAAAACATATGACACTACTTTTATCCATATCCATGTACATTGTACATAAATAATATTTGGTCATGCTTCATCTTTTTTCTTTTACTTTTACCATTCCCCTTATTTTCTACCTTAAATTTCTGTAGGAAAAGTCAACATGCTTAATATACTTATATGTAGATGGAATATTATAGTAGTCAACCCAAGATAAAGGTGTAATAATATTATATCATGGAAATTGCACACATATGGCATAATTCTACATTTTACCAAGAATCAAGATACTACACATAAATAAATTACGTACAATGCTTGTGCACAATATCGGTCATAGGTAGAAGTTTGATGTAACTGTATGTATCTATGTATGTATAATGTATATGCACAAAACTTTGACTTTATAAAGGTGCCCTTTTTACCCAGGAAAAAAACACGGTCGTGTGTGTCCAATCAGATGGGAAAACATTATTATTACTATTATCATCATTATATTATTGAACTTAGTGAATTGAATAAGAGCGTGAGTCGATATGATAGGATGACATGTCGGTGGTTGAAAAGGCTCGTGTCATGGATAACTTGGCATTTCAGTTCAGTCCATTTCACATGGTTAGCGGTTCACTAACTCTGAAGCCCAAAAATAAAATGTAAAAGGTGCTCTCTCTCTCTCTCTCTCTTTATTGCATTTTCGTTTTCATCTCCTCTCCATATGGCTTTTTGGTTATGTGTAAACGTAAAATTATCCGCAATAATTGTAGATTGATGGAAGAAGGAGTAGGTAGAACCATAAAATAATTATCTTTATTCTGCATAATATCATTAACTATGATAATAATGGGTAGCTGTGTTTTTGCTTTCGCACATTTTACACTAATACATAATATAATATATGTAAAGTGTAAAGGTATAATATTAAATATTATGCAGGAGTTATAACGGTTACTTATGTCTTACGTCCCTTTCCATTCTTTGACAATTGAGAGTTCCATCTCAATTACTTTGAAAAGGGAAGCAGGAGGCAGCTAAAGGCTGGTATAATTATTCCTCGGAATTGAGAAAACACACAAATGTAGGAAATCAAACCAAGGGAGAAGAGTGTCATGTAACTCAACTAAATATGTATATGCACAATGTACATGCTTACTCGAATTTTAAAGGTATGTTCCGCCATATAGAATATTTATTATGTACACAGATGCTCAAGTTATAAAAGACATAATATTGGCGAAAAGTAATGAAATGAAATGCTTGGCCAATCATTTATTTAGGCGGTTGAAACGCGAGACGCGGCGAGAGAATAGAGAAAACAGATTGAGAGAAAATGAAGCACAGAAATGAAGCATTTCTCTCTCCCCGTGTATCAACAGATATATATTATTAAACTGAATGCATGTATGTATGTGTATTTGTAGGTACACAAGAGTTTTATTCGTCGGGGCTTTGATTTTCATTTCGTGTCGAGCCGTGTCTGCGGATTTTCCCAGTTTCCCCATTCCACGCTCCACTTTTGTGGCAAAGACATGGGAGAATTTTTACTATAATACATACTTAAGAACAAATATATGCTAAACTCGTCCCACTGCAACACATACATACATACATACATATAAACCTACCTAACTTCCTACCCACCACCCCGACTGGCAGACAGACAATGGTGAAAGTAGACAAGTTGAGTTGGGTTGAGTTGAGTTGAACTGGAATTGGGGAGCTAAAGTTGAGTGTGAGCGTGAGTGAGAAATGAGAAATATCTATACAGACACACAAAGCACACTGGAGAAAATTCCAGTCAGGGTTCTGGATTCTGGATAAATCATCACATCATGTTCACTCATTTACGCAATCCCTGCTAAATCCTCACATTCAAAGAGAGAGAGAGAGAGACAGAGACAGGAGGTTTGATATTATACATAGACACATTTGCTCGGAGAAAAATCTAGATCATTTCCTCCTACATTATTACACGTACAACTGAGTACAAGAACAAGAACAAGTTCCGCCTTCCCCTTTCGATTCCTCACCAAGAAACTTTGAGACAAAAAAATAAACCGAGCAGTTGTATGCACTGTAATCCTATATATTAACCTTTGAATGCATAATGTAATAAAAAGGAGGAGGAAGTCCATGTTCAAATGTTCTTTCGCGAAACAACTTCCAAGGAAACTTGTAGATCTCTCCTTTCTCCTTAACGAATCTCGAATATAATTATAATAATTAACATATAATATTGAAAAGGGGGGATAAAGGGAAAACCTATGTATGTATTTGCTTCTTCATCTCGGAATCAAAGTCTAGGCAGTCAGCTCATCTTCCTCGCAATCTCTATTATTCTTTATCCTTGTCATCATCTTGGTTTCCATTTCAATTTCAATTTTATTCTACTCGTATCCACGCTTTTCCCCCACTGTCTAGGTATTGCAATAAGAAATAATATTAATAATGTAGTAATGAATATCATTTGATTAATATGTGGGTAGAAGGAAGTAACTTTTCCCTTCGTATTATGATAAGAACTGCGTATGTATGTATATAATACTCAATACAAGTAAAAGGAACAACAGTACAATTATACAGTGTGGTATTTCGGAAGTCGTCGTGATTTTATTTCAAGATGAGTAAAATTAATACGGGTATGAATACGAAAATAGAGACAAAAATGAATATTTAAATACATAAATATGATTGAAATGGATTCTTCTTCTCATTAACTACATATCAAGCATAATCATCGGCCAGAGAGAGTCTGCAGAATTTTATAAATCGTGCCTAGCGGATCGCTGAGCCTTTCCCATCTTTAGTTCTCGGTAACTGGGCGAATAACAAGTAAAGTTGCTTGAGATTATACAGTTCTAGGAATATCCATAACATAATTATTATTTCAGAATAATAAAGGTTGTTACTGATATTGATAATGCTATTCAATGTTTAGTACCTATTATTATCATTGTGAAAAGTGAAAAGAATCCCATCAGGAGAAAGCTTCCATCTTTTTCATGATTATTGATAATGTATGCATTAATGTATTATATTGTGTTACCCTATTTTTTCATAGCTTTTGTACACCTTTCTTCATCCCCTGGCTTAGGCTTTCTTCTTCTTTTTTCACCTCAAATTTACAAATCTTTAGTGGCGGATTCTTTCTTGTTTCTTTAATAGCTATGTAGTACATACCTTCGTCTCGTCTGTACTTTAAAAAAATTCAGTTTCTACTTCAGGTCACCGAGTACAAACCCAAATTACAACTAGACAATGGATTGTATAATAATAATCCTCTTTTATATAAATGGCTTGTGTCTGTATGCAGGAAAACCCCGTAAAATAATGCAATAATAATAACGTTAATGAAATACATACTTCTTCCATTTTCGTCCTCAAATCTTGGGCATACCATCATCATCATCCCTGTACATTATATGTACCTACATACAGCAGACGGAAAAAGTAAGAACAGAAATACTAAAACAGCCAACATACATAGTTTTTTACGTATCACTTTCCGCTTCTTTTATCATCCATGTTTACCTTTCTCCGTGTGGGCTAAGTGTAAAGCCTCAACTCTTAGCTCGGGTACTTACTTAAATAGGCTAGCTCTGAACATCGACTAAAATCCTGCTCTTCTTTCACATATCCTCTCTGCTTTCTACTATTGTTCATCTTGTCTCCTGACTCTTGGTGTCGTCTTGGTCCTGTGTTTTGCTCCCCTTATTTTTTCCTGCATCTATAGATAACTATTCTCTCAACAAATACCAAGTACAAATTGAGTTTCGCTTTCATTTATATACATACATACATTGTACATACGTGCACTAAATAAGAGTATCGAGCGCTCTTAGTTTTGTTTCATTCATTCTTTCTTTCTGCTGCCACTCTCCGCGTCTGTCCTTTCTTTCCCCTTTATCCAGCAGAATTAAAGTCTCACAGCATTCTTGCCTTGGACGATTCTTCCATACACCTTTGTGTGAGGAGAGAAGGTGGGCGATAAGTGAAAAGATACGCGGAGTACATATATCTTCTGTATACAGAGATATGTACAGGGACGGAGTAAAAGTGAAAGCAGTTAAAAGTAAAAGGGAATGGAGATACTTATGCGCCTTCTTTCTATTTAGCTGGCAATTCCTTCGCCTTTCTTTTGTATCTTCTTAAATTTTCTCGGTGGATGAGCATACATACACATATAAAAACGATGCAGTACATGGAGGGTTTTCGATTTTCCTCCATACGTATACATACATTGTACGTACATATGGGCAGTAACACAATTGGAGGCAAATGAGACACAAGGAGGAAAATAGATAAAAAGAAACAGAGAAGGATAATACAAGTGTATAATAATATACGTTATACCTATCGGATATGAAATGGCGAGAAATAAAGGAGGAGACGGAAAGTGAGACCTCAGAGACCAACTGTACATATTATTATACACCACATATAAGAAACTACAGATTTGGATACACACATACATGTATCCTCATACTTATGTATATACATACACATACATTATGTCAATGCAATGAATATCTCAATAGAACTGCCTCTCCGCGTCCCCTCTCATTTTCTTTCATTTCCTTCTGCCTTTGTTTTACAAAGGTCCAGAATACGAAGAATAGGAAGAAGTAGCAGACAAGGGAAAAAAACTAGAGCCAAAACTCGTCTCTCCACAACCTTCTTCTCTGTCTCTTCATTAAAAGTGCCGACATATGTACGCATCTCGGTTTCTGTTATTCGAGATTTTCGTCTTATTCTTTCCTTTTCCCCACAGCCACAACCACATGACTGTATATTTGTAGCTGCTGGTGGCTGATGTGTCAGTATTCTCGTGCACGGTATTGTATTGTATTGCACTACACTGCACTGCACTGTGCTGTATCTCTATTTTCCATTCTTTATTCTCCGCATAGCTGACATAATCCAGTCGTCCAGTCTTTTGGGATTGATCGTTCTGGGAGCTTCAAATTTACTTTCACGTGAATCTCTACCCTGACTCAAAGTCAGGACTGAATGGAGGACAGAGCAAGTTCAGTTCAGTTTGAGTTGGCTCTCGACATTCGTTTTCACGACGAAAGTCTTATTTCTCTTCTTCGTACTGTGTAGGGTATACAGTATACATACATACTTTTCCCTTCACGTCTTTTATTTTTTCTTTCTATATTCTTCTGCCTTTGACTATACATGCATTATAGAATCTAGATCTTCTATGCATATTGTGGAATCTGTCTGTGAATATAGGCTCATTTCAATCCTCATTCCCTAGCTAAGCTCCCATTCTCTATGGATGGGAAAACCTCGGCAAAAATAGAAATAATAATGGAAAGGGAAAACGACGACTACGACGACAAGGGCAGTTGACGACGCACAATATACACAGATTACAGTTGACAGTCCAGTTTCAGTTTCAGTCTCAGCTTCAGCTTCAGTTTCAACTTGAGCTTCTCTGCTCCAGATTCAATCTCCGTGTCATGTAACCACACGGCCATCCACATAGACATATACATAGCCTCTAAACTAAATGTCAAAAGGAAAGCAATGGCAGGAACGAAAGCGCAAACCAAGCCAAGCCAAACGAATCCACACTCGGACTCGTATCTACTCGTATTGGTATACTCTTGGGTTCGTGAACACGGGGAAATGGAGGATATTATAGGCATTATCTATATGCTGACAAAAGAAAGTGTCTTTGTGGCTAGCCATGGACATGGACATGGCATGGACATCATTTTTCTCCTCCAACTGGGATTGAAAATGGGAATGGGGATGAAGAGAGATATTGGGAGTTGAGTCTATTATATAACAATAACTGGGATGGACAGCTGGACGATGCTCCAAATAGAAAACCTAGAACTAGAACAAGATTCCCCGTAGTATACCATCCATATTACTATATTCTATAGATGATAGATTTCTATTTCCACGTGTTATAAAAAGTATATATCTGCAGAATCCTCTCTTAGAATTTGCTATAGGTAGTCAATGCTTATTAAATGTAAGTTGTAACGGCGTGTCTGATGTCTTGCAAATGTGTGCAAAATGTGGGTAGCATACACAATTCCATTTTGTTATACAGGTATTATTATTATTATTATTTTGGAGTACTTTGACAGATCCACGTGTACCTTTATAATTTCTATTGAAATCAAGCTTGATTACTCAAGTCCCCAAATTCCAAATCCAAAAAGCCGTAACCTACATCAGTGTCAAAATCAAAGTCAAAATCAACATCAATACCAAAATGAAGGTCTGGGCTGTGTGTGTGTGTGTGTGTGTTGTGTAGGTAGATTGCATACGCAGGAGAAAGAGGCAGACGGCAGGAGCAAAGACGAGAGAAAGGGAGAGAGAGAGAAAGAGAATGTTGGTCAAAATACGGAATAAATTAATTACTTCAATTTCAGTCCCATTTCCCGACTCGAAATTGATTCGATTTGAGACGCCACCATTATTGGGTTGACATCATTTTGAAGAGGTATCTATATGTATGTATGTATGTATGTATATGGCGTGTAGCTGAACTGTATTAAATACTTGTAACTGAATCTTGAATAGCGAGACTGGGATAGGAAAGGATTTTGGTTCAAGCTTAAACTGAAACTCGAATTCAAAGACGGATTCAGACCTAAATTTGACTTTGATTCACTATTATGTATAGAATCCATGAGGAAGATTCATTCGACCAAAAATGGAGGGATAATAGTAATAATGGTATCTTCTAATCTAATATCTTGTGATACACTTAAATAAAGGGGAAGAGCCAGTCGACTCGAGGATTAATAAAGTTAATAATTAATACAATACAAAACACAGTTCCAGTACAATACAACACAATACAATAGACAATAGACAACGGATTAAATAATACTGATGCTAATGTTGATGTTGCAATGTCAAAATGTGGGTAACGGAAAGCTGGATAAGGCAACAAAATAATTGCATAATGGAGCATTATTTGTGATGCAAATTTGAAATTTGTCATGTTTCACTCATCCGCTTCCTCATGCACTCGAACAACGTTCTATGTATGTATAATGTATACCTAGTACACATACCTTCCCTACATACATATTGCCAACTCGGATCTTAGTTTTACACAATACCGCTGAAAACTTGAGCGAAATAAAATGAAAATGAAATGATCAATGGAAAGTGTTGTGCAAATAGTGCATATTGTACATATACGAGAACGTACTGTGTGCCTTACCACACATTGTAATAGACAATAGTTTGTCTCTCCTCCTCTTCTCTGCCTCTCTCAGAATTTCGATTTTGTGTACCAAACACTTTAGAGTTGTGAAGAGAGGAGAGTAAACAGCAAGGATAATACAGATATGTACTTGAAACTTGTCTTCTTCCGTCTTTTTGATCGTCCCATCTATTGTATCTGTATAGTCCACATCCTCCTCTTCTTCTTCTTCTGCTGTTGACTGTTCTTCGTCAAACCTTCCGCAATGCGTTCCCTAGTCTGTCAATTAGTATCTTTTGTTTGTTTGTTTGTTTGTTCTAGTCTCTTTCTCTCTCTCTCTCTCTCTCTCTCTCTCTCTCTCTCTCTCTCTCTCTTGGTCTCCTTCCTCTTCCCTTTATTCGAAACTGTTTTCCTTTTTGCTTTAGTTTTAGTTTTCACAGCTTCTCCAGGGTCTTTTATTTCCCTGGTACTTCAGCTTGCAAAGTCTTTCGGTTTATGTTTCTCTCTCGGTTTCCAAGAGAGTTCGAGTTCGAGTGTTCGTGTTGGGTTTATGCCGTTGATCAATGCGGTTTGGTATCGTTTCTCCGCGTTTGATTTGTTATTTTGTTTGGTTTTCCCCGTGTGTGCTCTGTGGTGAAGTAGGTAGTTGTACATAGTTTTCGTGTAGCCGAGTTGATAGTACATAGGTGGGTGTATGTATTTGTGAGAAACCTGATGTACGGAATGCATATGTCAACAGCGCAATTTATACATTAGAGAAGTTTAGCAGGTTAAATGAAGGATTCAATTTATTAGTTTCATTTTCGGAAAAAATATGCTTAAAATGGGGAAAAAATGAGGAATTGCTTCAGACCGCCTAATGAATTTTCGAAGAATTTAGAAATAATGAAGATTCCCAAGTTCTATTGATGTCGAACAATGGTTGTGTTTGATAAAATCAATGTAAAAGTTCTGTATTAAATTTTGTTATATAAAATGTTCTACGGGGTGTTGTTATTAGCTATTGGTAATACGGTGAATTCGTGTATAATAATCCACTTACTTAAAACTAATTCTCTACACTGAGTATTAAAAGGGACTTTGTTGGCTGAGCAGTGCATGAACACTGAACACAAACGGAATCGGAATTGGGATCGGAAGCAAAATCGAGAAGGAATTTAGAATTTACCTGAACTTGTACTTACGTATATATAGTAAAGTGTAAATACATTGAATATTGTATACACACATAATTGTATACATAGATACATATTACATATACGTCCGACTTAGGGCCAAAATCGGTCTGGTAATTCTAATTCTCTTTGATTCCGCTATTTGATTGCCGATCCACTTGGTAATCGTTTGGACGAGCACTTTGGCTCTTACTTTCACCTGCAGTTTTACCACACGTCACACACCACATCGTTTTCATCATCACACACATCCTCATCCCCACAGTTAAGTTGATGGTCGTCCTTGCACTTGCGATTCCGATTTTCCGACCGTGATTCCGCCTTACTTTTGGTTCGCTGAACAAGTGAGAGAAGATCAAAAGTATTATAACAAATAACAAGAAGGGATTTAATGTAATAACAATGGGCTGAACTCTAAACACTAAACACCAATAGCAAACTATGTACTCTATCCTACTAGGGGCAAATCAGGGTAGAGTATACATATATATACGGAGTTTAATTCGAATTATCTGTATTTTGTTCCCTGTTCCATGTAAGTGTATAAATATGTATACATTTAATTTTGAGGCGGATTTGGTTTTCCAAAACATTAGTATTTTGCTTCGTCTTACTATACATATACATACAGCCACAACTACAGCTAACACACAATTTGAACACGTAGACTAGCTTAAACATGAAAATGAACACGAACATGAACCATCACACGAGCCAATGGACCATCAGTTGTATTAGCAGCCTCTGGAATAATAATACCAATAGGAAATACAGTTACGTTAGCCTAATACATGGTTTGCAGATGATAGAGAACGAGAGTACATCATTGCACATTGTACACGGTACACTGTATTGTATTGTACATTGAGGAAGAGATCAAGGGAGAGGGAAAGAGAGAGAGAGAGCGAGAATTAAAGGGGGTCGGTGTGCTAATGCCAATAAATTTAATCACTTACTTTCTCTCCTTCTTTCTCTCTTTCTTTCTGAGCATTAAACACTGTGAATTGAGAGTTGTGCGCCCTGAGCATTCACAAGTACGTTCAACGTTGGAGATTGGACATGTGCTCGTCCATTTTCCGGTTTTTTATCATTCTCATTCTTCTTCTTCTTCTTCCTTCTCGCCTTTGCTCTTCCTCTTGCTAAAGCCGCTGCCTCTCTCTCTCTCTTCTTTCTCCTCCTGCTACGTGCATCCATTTATCTACTCCAGTTTCCAGTTTCAAGAGGTGGATTTTCATTGGATTTGGGGGATTGAATCCCACTTCCGCTTCTATCCAACACACACTCACGCAGATACAGTCATGTACATATCAGATACAGAGTCTCATCTCATCTCAACTCATATCATCATCAACTTGATCGTAGATACAGAGACGGGCTAACATTCATGTATGTATGTATGTGTATGTATATGTGTAATACATACTCTCGCTGCGATTACTTGTCAGTGGATCAGTTGGTTCGTGTGTTTTCAATGACAGCTCCGTGGTTGTCAGCTGAACCGTGAATGTACATACAGGGTTGTAAATACTTATGTACATACGATCTACGATACAGCAAGATTGGAGCATACATAAAATTGTATCATATACATACATATTTCATTTGCTGTATATCATAAAATATAAACTTTGTATTTGCGTAGTTAGCTATATTGCAAAAATTACCCGTTCTTTTCTCTTTTTTCTTTTACAATCAAATAAGAAACAGACAATCAGATAATAAAAGTTTTGGCAAAACTACATTTCGATACTATAGTACAAAATTTCGCAAAACATTTCTCTTTCTTCGACACAAGGATTTCTTAAATTGCTTAAAAAGAAAATGGCGATTATAACATTATTATATTATTAGCATTATTGTTTGCCCTTGAAGTAATTTCCAAGCAATCTGTCATACTTTTTTGATACTCAACTCACGTGTCATGTTTTGGCAGAGTACGATAATTTCTCAATCCTTCAATTATGGCTTACATGATAATGGCAAACATTTTTGAAGAATTGCGCAACATGTACATACAATGTACAATGTATCGTAGTAGCAGGATAAAACGAGCCGAGTAAAAAAGCGAGCTCTTCAAAATTGCACACAGAGAATCTTTTTCAACACTTTACACTGTAATACCATTTGAACAATGTTACACCTCTCTAATATTATAAAAATAAATACGGACGTATTTGCGTGTTTCATTCCCTTTTTCTGCGTGGATGGATTGGCTATGAACATTGGACATAGATAAAGAGCTCGCATTTCCTATTTCTCTCTATTTCTTTCTTTCTTTCTATATTCCTCGTAATTCCTGAAGGGTTAAGCCCGGATAATTCGGATTTGGATGGAGAAAAAAGCAAAAAGCAGGACAAAGAAAAAGTGGAGGAGGAAGCTCTTCAAATAAACTTACAGTTAAATCCAAGTCTGTGTTCGACTTTGACTCCTACTCCTACTCCAGCTCCACGCAGAGCTTTAGCTACAACTTCAACTTGAACTACACATTAGGAACGGGGAGATGGAGGATATAGAATAGGGGAAAATATGTGCTAGTAGAGTGAGTGTTGTACGTATGGAAAAAATTATTGCTCACTCACTTGTATTTTATTACCCAAGAATCTTTTGGTTTTATTGCATATATGTATATACGTGCATAATGCATTTATGTTTGGCTGTATGTATAATGTATACTGTATACATAGCGTCTATAGTCTATAACCGTAATATTGTATGAGTAAGCTCAACAAGAAAAATTCCGCGACAGCCTATGAATATTTGATAACTTGTTCCTTTTCTTTTCTCTTTCTCCGGATGTAGGTACATGAACACATACAACATACACAGTACAAAGAATAAGGCGGGAGAAAGTAAGAGGCGGGCAAACAACACGAAACAGCGAACACATCCCATCACATAACATAACATCACATAGCCAACGTAGCATAACATGTATTTCATCCACACAAATGTATTTATGTATGGATAGAAGTACAATATGTAGACCCAAGACACAATGTTTGAGTATATGTGCAACGTGTAGTTATCCATCGAAAGTGCAGAAAGGGCAACAGCTAACAACTTAAGTAGTATATACACAGAATAATTTTTCTCCACTACTAAACATCCACACAACACAGCACTGTATAACTATACATTGTACGTTGTACACTTACCGAGGAGCGACAAATTTTGAGAAAATAATATCCTGTGTATGAATGTATGTATAACGTATACATTATACATGCATATATTATGCACATTTCACCATAGTTGATGCTGATGTAATATTTAATATTTATCTCCTACGTACAAGATAGAAAAAATGTGTGGGGGCCGACTGACAAAAAAGTTGAAAAAGTTTTCTATCGTTCACCCTCTCCTTCATTCTACAAGTAGACCACGCATATGTATCTACAATCTACACACACGCAGTACCAGGCACCCTACAATATGCATATGAATTTTTATAATATTGGATAATATAATATAAAATATGCTTCACCATTTTTATTTAAATATTCCATTTCCGTCCTTCCGACTTTCAGCAGTACAGTTTGAAATGAACATATACACATGTATTATATATTTTTATAAACCGACCAACAAAAGACAAAGACCAACCGGCAGACAAAAAATGTAATATGTGTTCCCAGTATTTTTTGTTCAGCACTCACTTGAATTCGAATTCAAACTCAAGCTCAAGCCTGTTACGTTTATTGTATATGCTCATAACTATAACTATACACATTGTAGACTATGAAGTATTATCATATACAGTTATTTGTATTTGTATTCTTGTATAAAGATATTATGCGTCATTGGAAATTGACGATTCAATTGAATCTCTCTGCATTTTCTATACATATAAGTATAAAAAGTACGTCTATTTTGTATGCCTTTTATGCTATTTTTTTTTCTTCTTTTCTTTTTTGACAAAAAAGCCAAGAGCAACATCAGCCACGCTAACAAGCCGATGGGAGCTCTCTACAAGAGTTGAGTTCATTTTTTACAGTTGAAACTTGAGAGTTGAAACTAAAGTTGCATTTCAAGTTGAATTTGGATTCTTGAGTCTGAAAATGAGGCATACGTAGACTGTATCATGGCTGTACCATTTTGTATTGTATTGTATTGTCTCCGTACAACGTACAATAATAATAATACATGCATACCTACATAATAATACAATACTGGTACTGGTTGGTACGATTTTTTCAATACACGAGGATAATTTGGGCATTTGAGTTTTACTCTGACGGCAATGTCAGTATCAATATCGATATGATGTACATCTTGGAAATAGGATGTGATATAAGTATGTTATGCAATGTAACGATCGTCGAGTAAAAATGGAATAAAAGAGGGTAAAAAATAAAGATCTGTTATTCACCATTTCCCGTCGTATTATACATACGGTTATACACAATAGACGCTTTCTTTCTCATATTTGTCTGTATTTTTCGACACAACTTGTTCTCTTTTTTGCCGATTTCCACTCAAAACTCAAAACCAGTGAAGAGATGTGTATCAATGCAGCATTTCATACGTATTGTTTTGTACAATACAATACTTACGATGTATGATGTAGCTTTGGGCTATCTGAATTCGACAATGCATAACTAGATTTTTAGAAGGAAGACGCAAGGGAAAGATTTACATGTAATGTACGAGTAAACGCGTATCTATCTATATGTACTTGTCTGGGCCTGGATATGTTGTTTAAGATGAACTACCGTTTTTCCATGAATAAATTACGTTTGTCATTTACACACCGCGGAGACGGAAAGATTGAAGAGAAAGTGGAGAAAGTTCCATATTGATTTAGTGTCAGATTGTCTATCAAATAATAATTTTTGCAAAGAAGTCCGAAACTGTTTCAATGTGCATTGTGAGTATGTAAGACAGTGTACATGTACATTCTACAGTTACCGTTTTACATGAAGCATTGGGTTGTTCTTTTTGGAAAGAATTTACTTGTAAATGTGATTTTGGCTTGACTTGGTCGAGTCTCACTTTTACAATTTTGGGATACGTTGTCCACAATTTTTTATAGTTAAATTGATGGAAATACGAAGCAAAAGAAAGAGTTAGACGAGGGTCATAAGCCAGGCTATGTATGTAGCATGTATATGTATATGAGGAGATGGTGATAGTTGAGGGTAAAAAGTATGATGTCAAGTCAAAGGACTAGTCAGTTGGTGAGAGCCATTTAGTCATACATATAAAACACATTAGATTCGGGTAATGTCGACGATGATGATGTTGATGGGAATCGAAGATCCATATATTACTCAATCATAATACAATAATGTAAGATGACGACAACTGCTTACCTAACGGCTGGAAAAAAGTGGAAAATCCATTTTCCTTCCATGGTCATATAATTTAGGTGCTACACAACTGTTACACTGTGCACTGTGCACAGTGTATGCTGTATGCTCAGCCTTATACACTTTACATACTTAGCATCAATCTTGAATCAATTCAATCTCGATCCATGTGCTTATTACATACATACATACAGGAGATAGTTCCAAGTATTCAACGTCAATTTTTTTATAGCGGCGGCGAAAATATATTTTGGGGGCATTTCCGAGGTTTGACACTTTCCTCCATCTTACACCATGATATTTCTTTTTCTGATCTCTATGTATGTATCCAGTAAAAATACTGAGATTGTTTTTCTTAAAAAAATATACAAATTATATGCCTAGAAAATCAAGCTTTTTCAAAATGCAATAACAATAATCGGCGCATGAGGGGTAAAAATTGGGCCAACTTTGCCGTGACTCCCTTGGTTTTTGCGAAACTTTCCTCAGTGGCTCAGCAGGACAGTAAGGAAAATTCTAAGAAACATAATAATCATATAATATCTTAAAAAACACTTCACTATAATACGTATACATACATTGTATACAGTATAAAATGTAATATAAACATTGAATGTGTAGGAAATACAGGAAATGTTCAAGTCTCCAAAAAAAGAAGTCTTGTGGATTCAAGACATCCGACCGAGGATAATATTTCATTGCATGTGTGTCACACTCGTGTATACATTGTACATACTACATTACATACACTTGGAGTACACAATGTATAAACATGCATAATATACTGGATTGAGAACGGGAGAAAATCGCCCTTCAGCTGGTTTGCCCAACGGGTACCGGTTGCAACTATAGCTCGACATTATATGAACATCATTTCTAGAATATATTATAACTTAATATACATATATTATATGTAGAGGTCATATTTATATATTACTTTATTATTTATTATAGACTACCTAAATTACGTCACACATAAAGGCAGATTCCGGTTTATTTTCTCCGGTTCTCTAAATATCTGTGTGCGCGGTGTGTATTCAGTATTCTGTTTCAAAAGTGCATTGCATAAGGTGGTGAAAGGATAAAAAAATCCCATAAAGCGATGCATTGCACTCAAGGCCCACCAAATCTTTCGCCAGCCTTTGAGGCTACTATTTATAGCCCACATAATATAAAGTTTGTTCTTACACCGTCAGTGTACATTGTGTATGTACTATGTACATATTATGATACATAGACTTCTCCTTCGTCAAGAGACCTGGCAAAGAGACTTGAGCCTTAAGTATATCTATCCATACACAGGAGTTAAAAGCTGAGAGTTTCATTTTAGTGTGTGAGTGTGAACAAGACCAAAACGACCAAAAGAAAAGAAGAACAAGCAGAGGAGGAATATGACGAGAAAGTATAAAATATGTCATCAATCATGACATAAGAAGTGGCTCCGTGTGCAATGTGACGTTGAACGCTTCGGCTTCTTCTTCTTCTTTTCTACAGTTTGTTCCCTCTCTTCTTCTTTTTCGTCCACAGTCTCTGTTATGACGTTAAAGTTGAGGCCGCATTTTATTACGATAATATTATGAGCTATCATCAGCACATCATATAATATCATATCGCATCACATGGCATTGCATACAAACACAATATAGTAACTATATACATACAAGACAATGCAACGCTCAGGATTCTCAACATCTCGAAATTTCTCCCATTCCACGATAAAAAGCAAAGCCTCCTGATAAATACAGTAAAGACAGAGTAATACAGTAGTACTGTGTACGTTGTATGTGGGAGTGTATAAAACATAAAATAATGTAGAAACTCCTTGGTTTATGGGTGTATTAATTCATGAGTATTTTATACTTGCTACATTTTGCTTGTTACATTTTACTTACGTTATATACATATGTACAGTGGCGTAATATATTTTTTTAATACTGCACATTACCCTTGATATTGCATAAAGTTCCGTTATATCCTGTTTATTTCGTCGTTTTACGAACTACGAAATGAAATGAAAGTTCATTAAGTTGCCCATTCTCTTGTATCAAGTTATCAAGTGCAATGTGTATTAGGTATACATATAGTGTTACATTGCATTTATACACTATTCAACTCTCCTTTCTACATTTCATGTCTATTCAGTTTCAGTTTCATTAGATATGTCCGAACAAGAAAGAATTAGAGCTGAAGGACAAGAAGAAAATTGGTTGCCATATGCCTAATTCCATGGAAAAGCAGATCAAGAGTTAGATAGAATCTGCTGACGGTTGACCTTTCATATTATAGTAGACTAACTATATACATATAATACATAGCAGTATTATGGTATGATCGTGCAATGTGTGACACACGAGTATTATCTGTCTAGTATTAGTTTTTAGTTTCAATTCCCACTTTTTCTCTTCATCGCACATTTTTTTGGGTGGCCAATCCGAAACGAGTCGAGATCAATAAGTATTGGGCCACTGCCATATCATATATTATGTACATAGTTAATAATATAATGTACGTACTATTGGTTGGCAGCGGAGATAGGAAATAGACGTTAAAGTAGCCACCAAAAACCACTAACCACGAGCACCAAAACGCCACATGTTCGGATGTGTAAAAGAGCTTATTACATTTTAGCATGTATGTATGTATTACTTATACGAACATATATGGAACAAGAGGTATCAGAGAGATATGTACGCTCTGCTGACATACACTTTACCCTATACTTCATGAGACCATCATCATTATCATTATCACCAGGACAGCATGCACGGCAGCAGGCATCATCATCATCATCGTCGTGTGGGACTTATGGAACATGGAAGAATAGAAAAGTTTTCGCATGGATATACATACAATACACATAAAATTGGCCCTTCGCTCATTTACTCTATAAAACTAGGCATAGAAATAGACAAGGATCACACCCAGAGTGTGAAATGTTAGCCCAAAATCAAAACCGTCTATCGTATCCCGGTTGGTAACATACATACATATGTGCGGATGCATAAATGTCGGTATATTATACATTATACATATTTTGTGCACCACAGACTTGGGCAAAATAAGTATGATATTTTTTCTCACCATTATTAAAATGTGACGCTGACGCTTCTCACTAACACTCCCTACTACAGATTACAAATACTATAGATTATAGATGTATAATATTATATAGACGAACAGTTACGACTGCTTTTACTTTCACATTTATGTCTGTCCAACTCATTTTCTCAACAAAAATCTACTTAACACATCCCATTTATTCGTAAGTAATAAGTACATATATGATTCAAGGAACAAAAGTAAAAATGCGGGGAACATGCATGCTCTTGATCATTTGTCCATTTTCTATGTACATATGTACATGTATTGTATGTATTATGCTTACATTACTCCGTCTCATCTTTGCCTCTTGTACCTATACAATACACGTTGTGCACTAATATAATATATTGACAGATCAAAAAACTCCCGTGTACTGAATTGAACTCATATGAGACAGATATCAGAAATCTTTTTATATAGCCATATGAGAAAAATAAAAGAAAGTATCAATTACAATATCTATCAAGACTATGAACTATTATTCTACATAATACTACGATACAATAATAATGTTATGCAACGCAAATCGAAATTCAGAGCCACGAGTGGGCAATAAAATTACATAAAATGTTTTGTCATCATTAGAAAATTTTCAAGGGCTGTTGATAGGTATGTAAGTATATTATATGTACTACCTACACATTATAATATGTATATGAAAGTGCAAAAGTCCGTGGCAGTGTAAAAGAAGTGGCAAAGAGGGAGATAGATTAGATTTTATTTTTACCATCCTCCATCAGAGTATTATAGTATAGGGTACATAATAACTACATAAAAATATAAGTTTGTACCTTGTACTACCGCCAGACAAATTAGTGTCGAGGAGATGAAGTAACATGATGGTGTTTGAGCGTGTGTGCGTTGCTTTTGTTGTTGTATAGCGAATCCTGCTCTTTTCATCTGGTGCCTTTACTTTTTTCCCACCTCAATTTCCTAGAGCACAGATCTGTGAAACGAAACCTTCGCCACCAACCAAAATCCAAGATGAGAGAAATAGAGAGAACAAAAGAGCCTTTGCTACATGTACATGGATGTATCCATCCTACATTTGGATTGGTTGGAAAATAACTACATAAAATGTAGTGTGTAGTGTGTACTCCACATATTCTCTTTATCAATTGACTTGCATGGTGCCCGGTTTTTCAAAGTGTGGGGGATGAGTTTGCTAAATTTTAGTCATGTTTTATATGTATGTACTTACAGCATGAGCATGCAGCAACTGTCTAATCATTAATAGTCAAATTTTGAAATTCTATTCCACTAAATAGTGATTAATGAACAATGAACAATGTTTGAATTTTACATTTTCTTGCTCATGACTTTTTACAAAATGTATGTATTACACCACATAAAATGTGTCATCTTTTTTTATCCCTTGTATTAAATGTAAATGTGTATATGGTATATAGCATAAAATATGATTATGCGACTTTGAAAACAAAAAAAAACGAGCTGAAAACATAGAGCATTTCACACAAAAACGCTGGATCTGGAAAAAACGTTCAAGAACTTGGACAAGTTTATAGTATTTACAGATACATAGTATGTATGTTGAGTGCGTACGCTTTATGCATTTACTATTCACCTTCCCGTCTTTTACTTTTTCTGTTTTTTGTATATTTACTTTATTAACCAAACTTTTTTGAATTTGACTGTCACTCTCTGTCGTATTGTCATCATATTATATTGCATCATGTATTTTATTGTTACATTATGCTTTTATTTGCTCAGCTAGAGCCTGAATAAATAAGAAGACAACTAGAAAACAGAAAAAAGATGAAAGGGGTAAAAAGAAGAAGATTCCAAAAAATCAACCCACACGAAAACTTATTACATACAATACAATACACATCAGGATGGCAAATGGTAATTCAATCTTATCAAAAGTCTCAACATGAACAGCATCTTCCATCACACACGTTCTGTATTCACATCTCATAGTCTTATTACCATTATCATATCACATCATATCGCATCATGATCATATGTACATATGATAGTGAAGACAATGTCAGAGTGTTTCCTAGTTTGTGTATTTTCCACAACTTACATATACTTATCTTATGTACAATGTACACACAGTCAATTTTGATTGAATTATTTACTTGTCATAATATCAAAGTTATATCCCGCTTTTCTACAAGAACAAAAGTATTAAGTACACATAACTATTTACATATTACACTTCATGCTGAACGTTTGTGAAGGTACACTATGATTTTTTTCAATTCAACTAGTCTCAACTTCTTTGTGGATACATAATAATATGATATGTACATAAGTACGTGTATGTATACTAATTCTGGTAGATATTATTATTACCATCGTGTTTATATTACATTAGAATATTTTAAACCTTTTCTCTTGCCTTCATTTCCTTCAACGACATAATATTATCTGTAATCTCTAAAATAATCTCTGAACATACATATGTATGTTTAATCACATGGAAATTTATTCCTGCGTACATACAGATAAATACGTACACACATACATAAAATAGGTAGATTATATTATATATACAAACACGGTTGTCCTATGTACAATACATAAATACAAGTATAAAATATGAATCAAAAAATCTACAGCAGATCTTTATTTCCCCTTCCTTTTCTTCATTCTTTCTCTACCTTTTCTACATACACGTTTTATTCCAGTTGTTGCTGTTATTTTGTTTCAAGTTTTAAGTGATTGTTTCCATTCCTAAATAAGGCATTACATTTTGTAGTTTATGTGAATGTAAGAAATCATAAAATGTTTGCCATTCAAATTCAACAAGAACTATGTATGTATGCCACACCATGCCACATAACTTTTCCCGGTCGTATCAAGCTTATGTCTTTGAAATACGGACAGTTTTCTATCGTGTATTCTGCATTCCACATACACATAACATGTATATTACATATATTATGTGTAATGTGTAGATAGCCTATCAAAGGTAGGGTAATATTTTTGTAGAAATTGAGTATTATATTTCTTGCGGTCTATGTATGTTTATAGTACAATAGTTGAGTATAGTGAGCGTTGATATTCCGAGGAAGTTAAGATTTGCGTGTGTGTGATGTAGAATGAGAATGGGAATGGGTGAAAGGGGTGAAAAAATTATCGAGCAATTTTCTCTCCACACTCTAACAACTTCCTATATTGTGTGATTGTGTGTATGTGTGTGTGTGTATGACTTTTCCAATCCAATAATCGATCTTGGCCTATTAGTTTCTTTTTTATGCCTCAGCTTGCCTCTTTGTACATATACAGCATACATTCGACTAACCAATAGGAACACCAAACGCGGGTTTGGGCACCTATACATTAGAAAAATGTTCAGTTATTGAGTAAAATACACAGTACATATTAGGAGTTTGGTGGAAAATCCCAAGTTTTTGTTAAAAAAAGAACAAGGTTAAAAAAAGGTTGTAGCAATTAACACAAAATACACAGGAACAATTTTATGTGTAAAGTTCCAGGTAAAACTGTTATCAATTTTGGTACTCTTGTGGTACAATTTTGTTTCAAAATTTTCCACAAACATACGTACACTACATATACAAGGGAAAGGTGTAAAATATTTTTATCATTGAACGAATTTTATTTGCTCATACATATACCTAAACCGTCCCCTTTGTACAATACGATCATTCGTCGTATATATTGCTTTTGGTTTCATCTTTATCAGTACGAAGTAATATGTAGTGTATAATATCATAATATGCTATTCATCTATTTATGTATTTACACATGAAATGAGTGTAGACTTGCAGAGACTTCATATTATACGATTAGTTCATTACATTCGCCATCACACACTCTGTAAATACACACACACATACAAAACAAATTATAGGGAAATGTATTCATTATAGTCCATAAGCGATTTTAGCCCTGGAACTTGGTGAGTATATTACGATTAAAATGTTGAATATACATATACAAACATATGTATGATGTACGATGTACGGTTCTGCTTATATACATATGGTTAGAATGTGGATGGAAAGACCGGTTTAATCAGGCAGGCCAGAAAATTTTCGTTCCGCTCCGAAAGCTTGAAGGTGGAGAAAATTGAAATCTATCCTCAATCCTCAGTCTATATTATTATATTATCAGTGCCAAAAAGTAGAGTCAAACGTCGTACATACATATGTACATATATGCATAAGGCTCCATGTACCTTGTCACTCACTTTAGCTTTATCGGATATCCTTCTATGTATACTTAAAATATAAAGTAAGTACATATACATATAAGGTGTAGCCTATGTGAGTAATGTATGGCATTCTCGGAAAAACCATATAATATGTAAAAGAAAGAGAGAGCATTTGTGCCTATGTAAGGTCTACAATATCTTGTACATATTAGGATTTTGTACGTATACATGGTAGACTTGTGTAATAAATTACACGCTCGTTTTTTCCTGCTCTTCGTCTTTTTCTTTTCCAGCAAATAGCGAGCTTCAAAGCTCGGCGTTCAACCTCCATTCCCCCGGTCAATTTTAACACAGACATTTTCGATGAAAATAATAACGTGGAGATAATAGAACTGTTTTCGTCTGCTCCGTCTATCCAAATTCAAGTCGCTTGCATCTATATAATATAATGTAATATGCTAAATATGTATGTTGTTAGATAGACGCATCTCCGTATGTAATTTATACACGGGCTGGCTGCAACGAACAATTTCATGCATGAAGATTATAATATAGATATGTATGTACGTACCTGAGCCTGATTTTTGTATTTATTTTGTGTTTTTATGTGTATTATGCATTTTTTATTCTTATGTATGTAATATACACACAAATAACACTCAACTACATACATACATGACTACACATAATATATAATCTTGTTTCACATGGTATCATCCGATAATGATACATATAATATTGCGTCTTTTTTATGAGTATCAATATAAATTTGTATCGTTCTACACATACGCATCTAATATCTTTGTATTCTATACTATATACTTTATTTCCTTTGCATTGCCGATAATATCCTAACAGCTAATAATATCAATAGTTCCTCATGTAGATAGGTAGTCCAGTTTTTTCTGCATAAAAACTATCCTACATGCTTAAACACCTTTAAACAACTTTTGAATTTAAAGGGAGCGGAGAGCAGTGATCAAGTTGAGTTATTAAACAATTACTGTGCTCAAGTATGTGTATACTGTATATGTTATGTATAATATATATGTGTGCTGTACGAAGGAATTTTTTACATGGAGAATAGAAAACATCTGCCTTCTTTCTATCGTCTATGTAGTATGTACAATGTACATTAGCTAGGCTATCTAGATAACCACCTAGTAGGTAGTCAGCTCAAACAGGGTGATTCTACACACCTTTCCCTTCTTTATCAATGTCTTTGCCTCGGTAATTAAGATATTTAACAGCTATAGCCGCAGCTGCTGCATTACCATACTAATACCATTCATATGTAATATGTACATACACTGTGTACATGGTTTTCATCCACATTTTTTGCACAAACATCTCTCAGGCACTTGAATCCTGACTCTTGAAGCCTCTTGAAAATTTAATCTTGCATAATATCTCGAATTAATTAATCCATGTAAAATCTGTGTATGCTAAAGCTGTACCTACAATCTACAACAGTGTCTATATTATAGTTTTTTAAAGATGTTTTAAATTGAACAAAGGTTTGTGTAATTTTTTTATGATAGTTCTGGACAAATTTTTCAAATGGAGAAATAAAGACACTTGAAAATCAAAATGTGTATTTTGTTCCGGTATATGTATTTCATTCTTTTCCCTTCATATTTATGACTATGGCTACTAATATGACATAGGGATTTTTTCAAGTTGTTGAAAATATATAGTTTTATGCTTTATATGTAAAACATGCATGGATTCTACTGTAGAAAATATTACATTTTTACTGAACGGAGAATATGAACTGGTCGGAGAATCAAAAATACAGGCAGGAGCATTAAACATGACCAAAAACTGAAGCTGATGAGTTGAACAAGGAATGATGATGATGATGATGATGATGATGATGAAGGAGAGAGGAAGAATGGAATAATGGAATATGATAAGAAATGGTTGGACACCCACCGGGTGATTTTTTTCCGCCATGCATACACACTACACACATATACTAACACACACAAAGTAAGTATGTATATACTGTACATTTTATATCTACAACGAATTCATCGCATCATGTCGTGATAACTAAATTACTTGCCTCCTCCATTCTTTCTCCTTTTCACGACGATGCCTATCATTTCATCCATATCCTATGCACAACATATGTCTATCTAAATAGATACATATAGTATTGCCATCATATAATATCCTACAAGTATGTGTGTAGTTACATTTACAATCAAGAAGTATATGAGCTTGATGAATCTTCTATATATAATATATCAACATGTAGTCACCATCACCATCATTGTACTGTAATTTATAAGCTTCATATTCGTATGTCCAATGTAGGTACTGATGCATTTCTGTTACTGTTGTCCATTTGCTCCATGAACAATGTAAAATGTACATATTACATTTCATTTGAGAGCCAGTCCATTGTTCACGGTGAATCTGTTCGGATGATTCAAAAATATCCTAATTTTGGTGAACCCTCACACAGAGACATCGTAATTACACCGAAGACTATATTATCTGTGTATATGTACACACATAATATACATACATACATATATTTCATATTTATACTCACCACCAGAATTTCCACCCTTCCCCGTACCCGTACTCGTACATGTACAATGTACAATGTACATCTTGTTGAATTCTAGACAATGATCAATGGTAGATACATATGCACAAACATTGAAAACAATATTATACGAACGTATGATGTATGATATTACATAATAAGTATGTTACGATTGTGCTGTCCATTTCTACACTTTTATCTTACAGACTATGTACAGACATGGTGTATCAAGGCTCAAGAGCAATAGACCCTTTCATGCACTAATATCTAACAATATTATTATGTTGTAGCATCTAGATTTAGACGTGCCAAGAAAGGCATGCCATGAAATAGATAAAGAATAAAAATACTCTATTATACAATGCTTTTTTCAATGTGTATTAAGCATTTGGCTTCCGCAAAAAATTAAAGTAAAACCTAACTGAGCATTTTAAGAATTTTCAGCACATTTTCGTCTGCAAAAGTTGTATTTTTACATTCTTTTCAGAACATACATAGAAGAAAAAGCAATAAAAAAGTTAAAAATTCCAGCTTCATAAGAATAAGAACACTATAATATCTAGCTGAAAGTTTGAAAATTACACACGAAAACTTCTAATGTCAAGGAGAAAAAATAGAACGAAGGATAAGAAAACTGTTGTATGGTTTTTGTTATTCCCTGGATCGGTAGGTATACATATTATGCATTATTATGCATCGTGGTGATGGCGGTTTGATGAAATAAACCACTATCAGTACTATTGCCAACGTAAATACAACACTATATGCATGCATGTGTAGGATAGAATATATGTACCGAATATATGTACCGTTGGATTAGGTAAGGAAGTTGGGAAAAGGGTCCTTCGGTGAGAGGCGGGACTTGTAGGGGCCTCCCGGGTATACGAGTTGATTAGAAAAACTATATACCTGGAAGGAATAAGCATGACTTGCCAAGGACAGAGAGTAAAAGAGCGAGTGAGGGAGAGAGATAAAGAGAGAAAAAATAAAAGAGGCCCCTCCTGCACTCCCCACTGCCAGAGACAGCCATACTTTTTACTGTACATACGTACTTACAACATGATATTTCAACCTCTTCTTGTTCATTTTGTGGTCTATATTCTGTATGTACACAAATATATCTACTAATACTTGTTCGTTGATTGTTTTGTTTTTGCTATGAAGTTTGTGCCATTTTACCAGTGTTATTTACTTAATTACGTTGGCCTTCGTCCATTTACGTATTTAGTACAGGTTTTTAAGTATTTAAGTGGTATCATCTAAACAACGAGTTAACTGATTACTGGTACATGCATAATATGTATTTATATATAGGTAAAATCTATGAATAAATAATTACCCGCAAAACTGGAGACAGAGGAACAAGAAGAAATTTTAAGGGAAATTGGTGGACTTTTATTTCAAACGCTAACAATTTCCCACATAGTGTCTACAATAATATAGTCTATTATTTAGTCGAAAATTCGATTTCGATTTTAGGCAGTTCCCCTTTCCCTTTTATTGACACTTTTGATTGTTTTTGTGTTTGAACAGTTTAAATTACTAAATAGTTTCAATTTTCAATGGCCACGACGCGTGTGCTGAATCAACAATGTGAACTTGAAGAGTGTGTCACCGGTAAAACCGAAAATTGCACGACAATCAACATCAAACAATAAAGACTCGTGTTGATAATTATTCTAAATTCAGAACGCATACATATACATATCTACTGGTACAAACTAATAATATTGCGATGAATATGAATGCACAAATACAAAGTGTACGCTCATATTATATTCCCTATAATTTTCTCATCAGTTTTATTGGAAAATTCTACCATGTAGGAAATAAATACAGTTATGTATGTGATACAAAACACGACAATCTACATACAATGTTTTCCAATCGAATCCAAGCAAATACACACAGTATGCAGCTTAATTCTATAATATGTAATATAAAGTATTATTATATGTAAAACGTAAAAGTTTTATGCTATATCAAAATTACAAAAATGTATTAGACAAGGAGAAAAATTTACAATGGAAGTTTAGTGCCCTTAGCCTTAACTGA